>CABFWB010006862.1:0-29344 GCA_902151455.1 Timema bartmani
GTCATCCATAGTTAATGTATGACGATAACTCAAATGGGTAAGCCTACATATAATATGCAAGGGGGCGGGAAAGATAAAACTTTATCATTCTTAGTAGTTTGAAGTGTTGCTATATTTACATTGACACCTTGCAGTCACGGTTGTGAGAGTGATCATGTTTGAAAGTGTTATCCATACCTCAACACCTTGCAGGTACGGTCGTGGTCAGAGTGTTAATGTTTCCCCTCGTGATTGCGGCCCAGAGGAACGCAGCCAAGATGAACAATAACCTCCCACAGCTTCAGATACTGCAGATGAAGATGACCGAAGCTAGACAGTCAGGCAACCAGCTCGACGGTAAGTTACATGAACCACTGGTTAGCACACTCACAATAACGAAATAACCAACATGAGATTATTAATTAAAATTTCATCCAAGACAAATAAATTATTCAAAATAAATCTAAGTTCTTTGTAATCGGTTAATATTATAATATTAATTACTGTACTAATTCATCTCTTCTTATTTTCAGCGGCACGCTATTCTCAAGAAACAGTTATGTTTATGAAAGAGAAAGGAGTGAACCCCTTAAAAAATATGTTGGTTCCTTTGGCACAGGTAAATATGACATTTGATACACTTTTGAATTAGGATCCTTTCGGAATTTTAGCGCTATGTAAATAATAAGGTTGAATAAGTTGAAGTTTTAAAGCTCTTCACCAAAATGTATATATGTAATGGTGAGAACCGCCCCCAAATCTTACTGGTCAGTTGAGCTTGATACATTATCTTGTGTATTTTAACTAAACTGATGCTAATATAATATATACATATCAAAATTTTAAATTTCAAATTAAACTTGAATCTTTGCTTATCAATTCAAAATTGATTCTGAAACAGATATCGTGCTTTGGAAAGTTCTTAAATCCGAAACAAAGATTTTGTAATTTAGATTACGATTTGAAATTCCAAAGCTTGGCTCAGCTTGATTTAAGCTGTTGGTGGTCCTGTTTGTGTGTTCAGGCTCCGCTGTTCATCTCATTCTTCATGGGTCTGCGTGGTATGTCGAATGTACCAGTGGAGAGCATGCGTACCGGTGGTCTGTTCTGGTTCACGGACCTGACTTTGCCAGACCAGTACTACCTGTTACCACTCATAACGAGCGCCACATTATACCTCACCATTGAGCTGGGCACAGACAGTGCGAGGTTGGGTTCCACCAACATGCAGACTATGCGCTATGTGTTGCGTGCACTGCCCATCTGCATTCTGCCCTTCATCATCAACTTCCCAGGGGTGATATATACTTACTTGCAAAAACCATCACTTTGACATTATTGGGAAGGAAAATGTTTTCTGGAATTATAATAACCTCTTAAGATGACATATATACCATTTAGATATCCATTTTGAACCTCATAGTGATTTGGAGTTTCCCTTCACTCTCATGTTAGGCTGGATTGCTGATGATTGAAAGATCTGAGAGTCTGAGGGTGATTTTTCCTAAATGGTTTCTACACCCTCCCACCACACAAATGCTGGTACATTTCCTCTGAAATTAAACTTTCCTCATTCCTGTTAATGACTTGTAGTTGAAAGTATCTGCTTTGTGCAGATTCACTCATATAATAGTTGTATTTGGGTTGCTTGTTGCAAACTGTTCTATCTGTACTTTACTGCTTTTTTGAGTTTGCGTCACAGGAGCAGGCTCACTCCCTGGCTATTATTGTCGTTGTCACACCTTTGGCGGAAAATAAATACCTTTTCTGCTCAATCTTTCGAGTTGGAGGGAATGTGGAAGGTTTAGAACTGAAGAATAAGAATAAAAAGTGCACCATTTTCGAATTAGGCTTAACCTAAAATCTTGAATTGATTTAATAAAATTGACTAATTTTTTAGTTGATTACAAGAAAATGCTCTCTCTTAAAAAGTGTTAGGATATAAAAATTCCAAAAAATAAATTCAATTAAAGTTTTAGAGCTACTTTGTTGTAAACCTTCTTCACAATTATTTTTTAACATCTGTTTTTTCAAATATAACCTCTTTTTTAACTGACGTTATATTTGTTATTGCAAAAAGATGTGTGTGATCTCAAAAAGGTGTGTATTGAAAGTTAAAAACATAATTTAGGGGACCTAAAGCAAATAGTAGAATTCAGTATGGTAATAATTAAAAGCTTCAATTTCTATTTTTTTTCCATCCATCTGGTCCTAACTTATGCCAAGCTCTACTCGTCGTAGGTGTAAAAGTGTACCCAAAAGTCGACTCGCACAAAACTAGTCAGAAAAACATATTGATAACAGCACTTATGCATAGTAATCCTTAACATGCTAATGAGGCTAGGTGTTTTAGGTTGAATACATAACTAGGATTGTGTTGTAAATGTTGTCAGGCTATCCTCTGCTACTGGGTGTCGACCAACTTCATCTCCTTGGGTCAGGTAGCATTCCTGCGGATCCCTGCGGTGAGGCAATACTTCAAGATTGAACCCTTAGTGGCCCACACTGCAGATTCTCTGCCCGTTAAACCTAAAGGGTTTGTCACTGGACTCAAAGATTGTAAGTCACTACCCATAGTACATGTAGAATAGAGATGTGTAGTTGAACTATTCTTAGGACAGCTAAATGAACTAGTTCAAAGTGAACTATGAGGTGACATGACAGTAGGGGTGGGTGAAGCTTCGAAAAATTCGAAGCCGAATTGAATCTTGGTGAACTTCGTATTCGATTCGAACCCATGTTTGGCTTCGTCAGGTATTCGAAGCTTCTTATGCTATTCAAAGTATAGTGATTATATTAGGGCTCTGCGAATACTCTTATTTCGATCTCAAGATCGAAATCGAAAGTTTTGTAGGCTCATCATTTTCGAGCTTCTACTTGATGTACTTAATAATCAATTTGTAAAATGCAATAGTAAGCATAATCTATTTAATTGATATAATATCAGCATTTTCACTTATAAATCATTCGGTTACTTAACAAATTGTTAAAATTAAATTTTCACATTAACAATGTAATAGAGCTTTAAAACCACTTTCGACCCATAAATTTACTTAATATTGTCGTCCATTTTGAATTACACTTGATTGAAGTTGTTTACTTGTATTGCCATGACAAAGCAATGAAAATAAAAATAGCCAAGAAGATTACTAAATAATTGAATGATTTTTTTTACTATTTATACCTGGTCCCTTTCTAAAATAATAATTTATGTTATATTAAAAATGTAATACCAAAAACATATCATGTTAAATGTTTTCAAACTTAAGATATTTAAAATTTGTATTAATTAATACGTTTAGCTACAAAACTAGCTATAGTTTTGTTACTATTTAGTTATAGAATGATGTTGGTTAACCTGTTAAAAATCAATATTTAACCAAACTTACCACATTTATATTAAAAAAGTACTTACTATTTCATATTGTTTGTTAGAAATATTATTTTTAAATTTCAAAGTATGAGTATCAACTTTTATAAACATTAAAAACTAAATTGAAGTAAATTTCTCAATAAAATAATGTCTAATGAGAGCTCGTACAATGTGGATAGAGGAATGGAAATGGAACAGAAGACGTAATCATGCATGATTACACTAAGGAATAATAAACAACATTTTCTTATACAATAAATTAAGTTACTGAAGCATATTTTGGGTGAATATTAGCTTATTAAAACTTCAATTGTATTCACTTTTAATCAAGAGAGTGTAGAAACACTGCACAATAATGTAAAGTGATAGTGAAGGAAGCCAACCTGATAGGATAGTTAGGTCAGGCCTTGATATAAAAACACACTTGTCTATTTCTCTGAATTTTGGAGTATTTTAGATATCACTATTTTTATTGGCAAAGTGAAGTTGAAGTTTTGAAGCTCCCACCCCTCCAACCAGTCTTATTGTATTCAAGTGGTTGAAGGGGGCTTAGTTTGGGTTTGGTCCTTGGTGACAGTTTTTACTATACAAATATTAAAACTATATTTGCGCTACCTAGGGAAGAGACCCTCGAATCTTGTATATTTAAGAAAATTACAAAATCACAATTATTTAAAATAATTTATTTTTTAATTCTTATTTGGAATTTATTTTATTGTTCTAATACTGCTCATTGGTGGATCAGTCCCCCGAAGGAATGAATGGATGTTAACATTTAGTTAATATTTCTATTTTTTATTCTAATATGTTCTTATTTCCTCTTATATTAATTTTGTTTGCAAAATTTGAATTCAGGATTCATAGGTAAAAATAAAGATTCACATTCATAAATAGTGGGTTTAAGGCAACTCTCTGACTTCCTCAGGTTAAACTAGTGGTAATACATTTTGATATTGTGTTATAAAGTGCCTTTTAGATAAACCAACAACAAAAATACAGGTAAATAATTATAACTGGTGTTGATTGTGTGTGATACCCAGCGTGGACCAACATGAAGATCACAAAAGAGCTGGAGGACAGACAGCGAGTGGACGAGATAAAGTTCCAGAGGGCAGGGAGGGGCCCCATACAGAAGACGTACAAGTACGACCCCACCCGGCCCACCAGCTCCACTGCGGCTGGCAAGGATCCTATTGTCAGTGCCAAGAACAGGGACTGAGGACTAGGTGCACTTCAGGGTGCTCATTTACATTCTAGTTGGAGCGCCAGTCTACAACTCACATCAACTGTTTGGTTAGGTTATACGCATTATGTACCAATTACACTCTGATATGGCGGGATTTGGAGGAAATGTGCCCTCATTTGTGTGAAGGGAGAGAGAGAAACCATTTAGTAAAGCTCTGTGAACTCAAATTTTTATCATTCAAGTTGATCTTGAGCGAGCTCTTCATGAAACTCCAAGGCCCTTGTCCATCTGGAGTGTAGTCATTCAGTTGATGCTGACCTCCTACCAGAGAGAGAGAGAGAGAGAAGTTAAACATTAATGATGTATGTAGTAGAATATTGCATTAAAGTGTACATGATAAATTCTAGCACTTAGCTAGTTGTGTTCTAACAGCCCTATGAGAGATGTCTTTATATAAACCTCATTATCTCCTCCAATCAACGCTACTTTACTTTGTTGCTGACCTTGACATTTCAATAGGAAGCTGCACAATACCCTCTTTGTTTAGTTCTTCCTCCCTCTCCACTGCCGTCAGACACACAACACAAGGTAAAGAGCTTGAGAATTTGATCCTAAGCTGGAGTATTTATTTAAAGCTTGATCAGCTTGAAGCTTGAAATATGAATACTCGCAGAGCTCTATCATCTATGAAAAATCACCCTCATTACACTTTACTGGGATCTGAACGTATGACTTTCCCGGCACTTGCAAACTAAAAGAGTATGTTTGCCTGTTGATAAGGGTAACTATTTAGATACACAGAGTATTACTTTTGCTTTTGAAAGTGTTGTATTAAGAGACCCTCACTAGCGCATTATTTTCCTAAGCTTAACTTTCAATCTTTTATTAAGATCAGACCCTCTTCATCGTCCACATGGTCTGACGTGCTTCTCTCGCAATAGACTAGACTGCAGATGACGAGGAGATTGTGGTCCGATTCTGGTCGGGTGTACTGAGGGTGGTTTTTCCTAAAAGGTTTCGTACTCTCTTTGTGCAAGTGCAGATACACTTCCTCAAAATTCAACTTTCCCTGCCTCTAACCAATTAGTATATTGAGTACATGATCTTATAACCCAAAAGGGTAGTACGAAAAAATTAAGGGCAGGCGCTTGATCCAGAATGGATGAGAGCATTTTGCTATTGATCCGCAGTGTTGTATATAGTGTGTGTAGTTTCTTCTGAGTGTCTTTACTTGTTTACTCTGGTTTTTGGTAACAGCCCAAAGGACCGACGTTAACGTCAACATTGAATTTTATGTGTACATGTCTTGTTGAATATTTAATAATAAAATCAATTCAAGTTATTTGTGTTTTTTAATATTTAAGAAGTTGAAGTATGAAGGAGAAAATACTGCAAGGGAGATCAATAGAGAGATGGAAGAAGCAGATAAAAGCCACTATACAAATGATAGAAGAATAGTAGAGACATTTTACTAAATTGACCCGGCCACAGGCTGGAAACAGTTGATGATTACGATGATGATGATTCAAAGGTATGACCAAAATAGGCTATGAATGATCTTAAATTCAATTTCATATTAAATTTCCAAAATAATTACACTACTCGACATTTTTAGCATTGCAGCTGCCAACATATCTTGTCAATCAAAAAAGACCATTTCCAAAAATTCTTGGTAAGTATTTCTCTAGTAGTTTATAGTATGAAGCTTCGGTAATATCGATATTGATTTAAATTTTACATTATTTGATAAATCGAATCAAACCAAACTAGAAAAAAAATTGATGAGGTTTTAGGCTGTTGCAAAATCCCATAATGCGCCAAAAAGATGTTAATATATTTTTAATAATTTCTTGTAAGGTAAAGTAAATGCTTATTCAGGGTTCATAGGCGTCCTGGAATGTTGACCAACTTTTTACAGTACTGGAAATGTCCTGAAATGCTCTAAATATCTTTATTTGTCCTGGAATTTATATTGGGGACCTTGTTTTTTTTTTACCCGCAATATTTCTATCCGACTGCCTGTGCAACAGGAGGTTAATTGGGCGCCAAAGGAAAGACTAATATCCAGAATATCCACTGTTCATTGATATTGATGTGTGTAGTGTGCACACTGTACACACAGCTTTCCAGGTTGCAGTAGAGGAAACAGGTTGGAATATTGCAAATATTTGGTGATGTTTGTGGCAAATATTCAATATTACAAAATAATAAAACTCAGTTTCCATTAAAGTTTTGTGCAACAAGGTGGGTGGAGGATGTTTTATTATCTGAACAGGCTATTGCTATTTGGCAACAAGAAGTAGCATTTTGCTACACCCCCCTTCTGTGTAGTGCTGGGTACGATAAGAAGAGCGACTCACGGTTGGTTGTTTTGTTTTTAGGGTTTGGGGTTGGCGTCGGGATGGTTGGAGACCTTGAAAGGGAGGGGAGGGGGGGTTTAAGTCTTGAAGTTTGTTGTCTGGTTCGTCTATGCAGTGGAGTTCCTCTCGGCGTTAGCCATGAGCTTGTCGAAGAGTGGGTCTAGGTGTCGGACGGCCTTGAGGACTAGTTGTTTGTCCCGTGGGGTAAATGAGAGGAAAGTCTGGGAGAAGGTGTATGTGTTGGGAGGAGTGTATAGCGGGTGCAGGAGGTACTTTTGATCTGAGATGGGATTAGGAGGGGCCCGAGTGGTGGGGGAATCTTGTAAATGTCTTGACAGGGGAGATGGGGAGAATCTCGTGGTTGGAGTCCTTAGGCTTGACGTCGCAATTGTTGCTGAGCAGGCGAGAGTCTCGTGGGCTGCTGTCCCATCTGGGTGGGTGAGAAGGCCACTGGCTTGAGTAGCCTCTGGCTGGGGCTGGTGGCCTCGGCTTCTTGTTGATGTCTGCGGGCTAGTTTCTCTTTCTGTCGTCGCCCATTTCGATGGTTGAATCCCATGCCAGAATAGGACTGACCAGGGGATGCTGGGATATGAGGTTATGAGAGGAAAGTGTCCCCTTCAGCAGTGGTGATCGCTGTAAAAAGGTGGGTAGGGGGAACGGGGCAGATAGAAGGATGGGTAGGGTGCACTTCGGCAACTAGGGGTGTCGCTGTGGAGGGCTGGTAGGGTTTGGCGATTCCTCGGCGACTAGGGATGTTGCTGTGAGGGGCCGGGTTGGGAGAATGAGACAGGAAGGTCCTTCCGGCAGTGGTGATCGCTGTGGAAGGTCGGATGATTTAAAGTAGACTGACATGTGGTAGTAACAAACTTGCTCTGACAATTTCTGTGGTTTATATGGTTTATATACTATTTACATATGAATAACACTGTTCTGATTGGTGTGGGTCTGGCGACTAATGGGAGAAGTCTTGTCTATCCTGCTGTCCAATCAGTAGTGAACTGCTTTACCATTGGCGGAGCAGACGAATCTTCATGGGTGATGATGAGTATGTTGAAGGGGGGACAGAAACACGGCCGCAACAAGAAGGGCAAGCATTATTTTATGTGATACAACAAACAGATAATGAAAAGAAATCAAGATGTTCCTTAGTTCAGTCCAACAGTTTTTATGAAATCAGCCCTTTTTAAGGTCAACATTTTTATGGAATCGGTCTTTTTCAGGGCCAACACTTTTATGAAATTGGCCTATTTTATTGCCAACATTTTTATGAATTGAGAGAAGAGGTTGCCTCCTCTGAACTTGACCATGCCAGATGCTGCTTAACGTTTATGCACAAGATTATTACATCCGATACAAAAACAAGACAAGATATATAATACTTATTTTAGGGATGAGTGCAAGAGCGTTGTGCCTACCAAGAGGGCAGGTTAGCTGGGGACAACAATCTGTTGACTTACAAAGATAAGCCTAAATATACTGTATGTGCAGTCTCTTCAGACTGTTAAGGAGGCTACTAAAGATCCACTAATGGTTGCCAAACTATATTTTTTCTTTTATTGTAAAACAAATGCAACCATATTTCAAGTACAACCAGACTGATTCATCCACGATTCCTTTTCAAGCTTCTGACACAATAGAACTCTTGTATGGGCTTAAGTCACTTTTCATAAAGGAGGTTATAAATAAGGCAAACAATAATGCAGAGCTGTGTTCAGTTGATCCCAATAACAAGGATAATATCATGTTTACAAAAAGTATTGAAACTTGTTTTGAAGCAAGAAAAATATTGAATAGTTGTGTGAAAGGAAAACAAGTCAAATAAAAGGATGTTTTGATCTTCAAATCTAGTGCCTTGAGTTATTGAAAGTATTGGTGAAAAAGTTCAAGACAAAAATCCTGTGGTGAGATTTTCCAAATGTATGTAATCAAACTGAAACATTTACAAGATTGCTTCAACAGCATGAAAATATAAAGTTAGGGTGTGTGTTATGCAGCGTTACTACAGTTCAAATTGTTTATCAAAGAAGTGTCACCAGATCCTTCAATGTTGAAGACTTTGATAGGAACACCAAAAGGCTAGATTCATTTTTTGTATTTCCTTGACAACAAACAGTATGGGGATTTGTGAAAAGTTATTAGACTTATCTTGACTCTATCTCATGGTCAAGCATCTCTGTCTTTAAAGAAATGGTAGTGGAAAATTTAAAAGAAAAAAACTCTAGTAACAATGAGTATTGTGTTTGATGAATTTAGGTACAAAGATATTAGTGTTATTTTCAGCAAAGAACTTTTGGCAAATGCTAGATCATCTTGAATGCATTATCAAAAGTACTTAAATGATCAAAGAAAAACGAAATCATAAGAGGAAAAAAAATTAAAAGAGGTTACAACTGTTAAGAGACTGTTCACAAGTTAAAAAAAGAAGTCATAGGTTGAGAAATCAATTGATATAATGAACAAAGAAACCAGTGCAATGGTATTACTTGCTTGGAAAAAGAACAATTTCTCTCTTTCAAAGTCAAACACGAACAGGAATGAATCAACGGCCGATGTTGCAAAGTTGAATGAAGATATCGGAAAACTTAACAAAAGTGCATCAAATTAAGTTGGACTTTGATTTTGCATACTAAGTTGTAATATCTAACATTGAAAACTAAAACTTAAATAGTCATTAGTGTAGAAAATTGTGTGGAATATTGGAGATGATGTAGGGGATTTGGGAAACTGCATTGTTAATTAGTTACTATAGGATGTACATGTGTTCCTACAGATACAGTGCTCACTTATTTATCCATTGCAACAAGTGATTAACAAACAAATGTTGTCCTTGAAAATCTATGAAATGACCTGGAATTGTCCTTTAAAAAATTCTCTTAGTTTTTGTATGAACCCTGTTATTAATTATTACAAAACAGACCGAAAATAAGGCACACTTTTTTTTTGCCAAAAATAACCTTTATAAAACTTTCGCATGGCCTATAATTCCACCTATTGATAATACTAATAAATGTGTTAACATTGAGGACTGGAGATAATATTGAAATAGGTAATCCAAAACCAAGTTTTACTTTCTCGCTATTTTACAGGTAGAGAAAGTATTGTGATCGTCAAAAAAATCAAACTAGAGATTTTGATGATTCTCGACGTTTCATGACCACCCGAATCTGAAAAAATTGTTTTTGAATTTTCGTCCGTCTGTCTCTCGGACTAGAGCCTAAACTATTTTACCATCAGGCTAAAACTTGGTATCTAGGGTTTTTATAGGGTTGCCCCGAGGGATTTTTGGAATTGAATATTCAACCCTAAAATTAAGGGTAGTTTACTGAAGAGCAACAAGAGAAAAAGTCGATTTTCTCAAAATCGGCTCTTAACGATTTTGATTAAATTTCATTTCAAAACATTCCAAATAAAATGGCTACTCTCAATATTTTGGCAAAATGACTTTATGGGCTCCGATCTGATGCGTAAATTCTCATTTTCTATCAAATCTCCGAAACTATTTGAGATAGGAAATTACTTATCATTACAAATATGTAGATTTATTTATAATACAAATATTTTATTCGAAACATATTTTTATAAAACCAATAACTTTCAAGCTATACGCAAATATATATATATATATATATATTAACTTTTCGAACACTAAATGTAAAGTATTGTGTCCGTAAAAAAATATAACCTGAAATGTTGATGGATGTCGACGTCTCATGACCCCCCGAACGCTAAAATGTGTTCTTTGCAACGCCGTCTGTCTGTGTCTGTTTAAACTTAAAATTAAGAGTTGTTTAATAAAGGGCGAAAAGAGAAAAAAATCGATCTTCTCAAAATCGGCTCTAATAATTTTGATTAAAATTCATATCTAGGCGTTGATTAAGATTATAAATAAACTGGCTATTTTGATTTTACCAAGAAAATGAATTTTAGGGTACTTTACAGAAGCTGAAATTTCCATATCTCCATAACTTTTGAGATACTAAATAACTTATTATTGCAAAAATTGTAGTAGGCCTACTATTAAAAATAGAAAAACTTTTATATGAAATATATTTTTATAAAACCAACAGTTTCTGAGATATTGGCAAATATATTAATACAATGTTGTGAGCTTTAGTTCTAAAGCGATAATACTTAAGTTTTAACGCAATAATTCTCCAATGCCATAGATTAATTAAATATAAGTCTCTCAAAAAGTTTGTTATTTTTCCTTAAATCTTTTAAGAGAAATATTTGTACAACAATGATTTATCTCTTTCATTTTAGACTTAATAGTCAATATTTACATTTTTTATTGGTCAACATTTATAAATGAGGAATTTAATAGCAATGCTATGTATGACCTGAAGATGTGCAACACCTAATAAAATGTTGAAAATTTTAATACGAAGTGTTGACCCTTGTGGACCCAATATCTACCTTTTTTATTGGTCTAAACATACAAATGAGGACATTAATTATTTAAAAATAAAATTATAAAATGTATAACCGAGACTCAAAAAATGTTTTACACAAGTATAGTGCAATTTATGCTTGGCTTTGACTAGTGTACATATTATTTAGTTTTAAATATATAACGAGTTTTGAGGTATTATCTCCATTTTTAAACCATAGAGCGAGAAAGTCCACGCGGAGTTTCATATAATTTATTTTTTAATGTGTAACTTTTTTACATAATAGCTTTAGCATATTTAAATAGGATATGATTCGTTTTGATGATTTTTTGAAATTTGCGAATAATATTTAGTTCAATTCGAACTCAAAATATCCGCTTATAGATGTATTTAATACTCTAAAAATTTTCAGGTGAAGACCACGCTAAATAACTTCTTGAGGCATCTAATTTTCAGAATGTTTCTGACTCTAAACATAAAAAAAAAACTAAAAAAAACACTAGCACTCCAAATGGGTTCGAGGCGATCCAATTTTCAGACAATATGAGAATTTCCTGGTAGTATCTCCGCATACCCCGCGACTAGAGGGAGAGCTTTTTAAAATAAAGATTTTGCTAACTTCATCTCTCCACTCATAAAGATTCCGCCACCACTGGCTGAAGCACATTTGTATGGATACTACTCTTTAACTTGTCTACTCTATACTCAGGACTGAGCAAGTGTGTAAATGAGAGGAGGGACAGAGGAAGATGGAGGCATTTTACTAAACAGACCCGGCTACAGGCTGGAAACAGTTCATGATGATGATGAAGAGTATAGGTCTTGCCCTTCTATCTTCCTTTCAATACCTAAGATAATATAGCTGTTTGGCACCATTTTTCCTTTGGTTACACTATATAAATATATTTGAAATTGGGTTTGATTGTAAAAATCAAGAGCTCTTTTTATATTTGGCTATCCTACACGAGGACATTCTCAGATGCACGATTATGATACAACCAGGATATGAATAAAAGTGTGGTTTTCTGTATTCTTCATTTGGCATTAGTGAAACGGTTTCACTGTTTTTTAAAGTAGTAAACCCCACCACAATGCGATGCCTGGTCCAAGTTGAGTTAGGTGTTATACAGGGTCTGAGACAGACTCTAATGCAAACACCACCAGAATATTGACAGCATGTTTATTAAACAATATATAAGATTAAAATATTTTTAGTGAAAAACAACTTAGGCTATTTTTACAATGAAAAAGCCACAACATGGCTAATCTTCAAACACAATTTCAGATTTGCTTAACATTACTTACAAAGCTAGTTTGCCTTGTATTGCCAGTTTGTCCATCAGGTGTTGACTCAAGTTGTTTGGTAAATGTGGCAAGATCTACTGTTGAAATTAAACTGTCAAGTATGAAAATCCCCCGTTGCAATAAATGCTCTTAACATTTCAACAATTTTTTGCTGCTAACCCCAAACTTGTCTTAGTGTTCATTAAAATAATAAAATAATTTCCTCAGTCTGGTGGTAAAAAAGTAGAGAACTGTTGCAAGGAAATTCAATAAACTATAGAGTGAAAATGTCGAAAGCAAAGAATAATTTTTAAAACTCGAACTGCCCTGCTATGCACTGGTTGATCACTTCCACAAGGTTGAGGTTTTCTAGTGCCGCTGCCACGCGCTCTTTGTCTGCAAGTTGTTTGTTAACTTCACGCTCGGAGGCATGCGTGCCAGGTGTTATCCTGACATTCACCTTGAACCTGGAGGGTAAGACGCGCAGTAGCTGCACGCGTATCGCCAGTCCAATCAGAGAGGCCATGCTGCAGTGAGGGATGGTGGGGGTGAACTGGACTGTGATGGTGTTGTGTTCATTGTCCACCTGGACACAAGGAGCAGCACTTGCATTATCGGAATACAAAACATCTAGTAACTGTTATAGTTGTCAGATAAGATTCTTCCTATGAAAGTAGATCTATTGACTGTCCTAGCTGTCAGATAAGGTTCAGTGGTAAGATTTCTGCACTATTATTTCAACTTTCCTTAATTTTATTGGTAGGCTATACACTTAGGTTAGCTTAACATTATTGTATTCCTTCTAGAAGGTTTTCCCCCCCCATATAAATAAAGCTTGTATATACAAATATATATATATCCTTACCATGATTAGATTCTCTTCAACAACATTCAACTGCTCCAAGGTCAAGGGGTGTTCTGGATCATTTATTTCTCTTATCAGATCTGAAATAAGAGCAAGTGTAGGGAATAAGTTGGTCAAATAATTACATAAAGTAGTCTCGCATGGATATTTTAGATGTAGAATTACTATTTACATAAAGTTACTATCATTAAGATTAACTTGAAGGAAATGCCCCAACATTTGTTTGGAAAGTACTGGCAAAATGAAATTCACCTCATTTTTTAACCTGTTCAGGGTATAGCCTACACTTACATTAATGCTAGTAGGATAGAAGTGAGGAATGTATTTGTCTGGAGGAAGAGTGAGAGATATTTTAGGAAAAAACTCCCTCAGTATATCCAATTTAGATTTGAACCTCTGATCTCCCCATCACCGGCAAACCGGTTCAACACGAGGGGTAACATGTTAGACCATAATAACACCGATGCAAGTTCTGGCTACATTAAATATATGTTTAGGCCCTACTCACCTGGCTAATGGTTGTATCTATGTAAGTGTTGTTAGAAATTGATATTTTTTAACAAATAATATATAAAAAGTTGTATGTTTAACATCATGTAAATAGTTGAGGGGTTAAAATGTAACCTACAAGGTTTGCTGAAAACTGAAGAAAATGGAGATGTTAAACTGAAGTAGAGATACGATGGATTAAATAGCCAAGCTTTTTTTTTATTGACTATGGTTATAGCCGGATCTAAATGTCATATTCTCTAAATTGAAAAATGACACATGGACACGAGAATCGAACTCGGGACATGAGGCTAAGTACACCGATGCTCTTACTAGTCGTTCTGTGCCCATAGTTATTCTTAAGTCACATTTTAAGGCAGAGTCTGTGATGGATGTGGGGGAACTGTCAGCTACAAATGTGTGATCAATTAATATCACGAGCTATCAGACAATACAGCCAGCATCAACTCGGTAGTTGGCTTTTTGATGCCAATAGTATGAATGCGCATATCATGATGGATTTAATAGCCAAACTATTATTTTTGTATCATTTTTCAATTTAGAAAATATTATACTTAGATGCAAAGTTATAAATGTAATTAATAAATATAATAGCTTGGCTGTTTAATTCATCATGATATGCGCATTCATACAGTTGTCATTTACTATTGGCAACATACAGCCTTCTCGAGTCAAAGGTGATTGAGTTATCTGAAAGCTTGTGATTCTTAATTGATCATGCACATGTAGCTGACGATTTCTGCACGTCAATCACTGACTCTTCCTTAAAATATGAGTAACAAATGACCCTGGGTACAAGCCGATTCCTGGATAGCTCAGTGGTCAAAACAATGGATTTTTTTTGGTTCAATTTACATTGATCACATATTCTCAAAAAATCTTAAGATAGGTAGGCCTACCAAACATCAACACTCTTGAAAGTTCATGTTCTAGTATTTAATTAGGTATCATTAGTGTCACTGTGTAAATGTGTTTTAAAACAAACCCTGTACAGCCATCTCATGTTAGAATAAAATATCTAGAGGGCACTAGCCACTAGGCAATGCACTTTGTTAACTCGAGAAACACTGTCACTTTTGTTTAAATGTTTAAGTGCAGAATTGGTCAAGCATTAAATTCCCTGACATTTTCCTGTTTACTATGACATCAAAGAATTCCCTGACTTTTACAGGTTTTCCCTGTCTGTCACCACCATGTTTTTCAATTTAGAGAATATGAAGTATAAATAGTGAGTGACCCATTAGGCCATTATTTGTTATGACTTGGTGTCAAGTTTTAAGTACTAGGTACCTCACGAATCTGAGGCAAAACTACCCAAATTTGTGTGCAGATAAAAAAAATTATGTTAAGCCCACTCACCAAACACTTCTCTGGAATCAAATTCATCAACAACAGATTCATCTCTTTCTTTTTCATTAACTTGTCTCTCATCAGACTTTTTGTAGAGCTTGGGGTTAATGTTTTGAAGTCCATCCAATCCACCCATTTTACAAGAATATTATCTTTTTATCTTCTCTCTAAAGTTTTATTTGAATTCTCTTGTTTTGCATTGGAGACAATTTTTTGTTCGGCAATATTTTTTATTTTAAATCAATAATCTCAAAGAATGGTTTTTCTATTAATTCCTATAATACATAAAAGGAATACGATATTATAAATACATCATTAAATTAATTATGATAGTAAAACGAATTTGCTAATATCCTCAGACTATAATCCACAAAATTCTGTCCAGTGTCCACAGATCACACTATTCGAGGGCCTGTCGAGTCAATTTCAATACATGTTTAGTCACGATAGCCATTATGTTGTGAAATTTTCCCTACATTTTCGTATTTTTCTTATCTTGACCAACAATAGATAAAACCGAGTGGCCACTATTTAAAAAAAATCACTAACATAAATAATGCTTCTTATAGTTAAAAACGCATAATCCTTTTGTAGACAACATACACATCTAAGTAACTTTGTATCAGTCTAGACAATATCACGATTTTTAGCCTATTCATGATATTTTGGATAATATTCTTAGTTCAGGCTAGGTTTATATTCTATTTATCTATAACGCATTACTAATAGGCGCATAAGCGAATACAGTAGAGCTTATAGTGCGCTAGAAGTTGAAATATATTATTTTCAACGATAACGTTTATAATCGATACCTAGTGAATAGTGTACAATGTACAATGCAAAAAGTTTATTTAACTTTAACTTATTATACGTTATGTATGGTGTGTAGTATAGATAATCATTGGACTTGAGACGTATCAGCCAATAAGAATGTGAGGAGAGGATATACCCAATAAAACGCTAGTATACAAGCAGACGAAACTAACTATCTTCTGTATTCATCTTCATGTTTGAAATGACTTGTTGTAACTATACTTGTTTATTATTCACGAATTTCATTTGTTTTGGAATGATTGACTATGATTGTCGATATTATTGAAAATAGAGGAGGAATATTACATTTTTCATTCTGTTACTGAAATGTAAGGCTGCCATTGTTGGTATACAATGTTTTCTTATGTTACTGAGAAGTAAGGCTAATATATTGTTGGTATACAATGTTTTCTTATATTGATACCATTTGTTTTGCTTCCAACTTCCGTCCTCATATTAGCATTTTGTTCAGTTCTGTTTCCGTTATTCTTGATTAAAACTGTAGTAAATTATAGTCATAATGTCTCTAAATATTTTATCAACTTGAGGTGTGCGGTCTGCGGGAACTTTCTTACCAATATTTTATGGACCCAGTCTACGAATAATGTGGCATGTAGGCGTGAACGCGAGAGAGATACGAGCGGAATAATCTTTTCTACCGCGCTAACAAAACGTACCTACTTCAAAATGGTGGAAAAAGCAAAATATTCCATTACCAAGTTGAACGGGAGTAATTACCATATTTGGAAATATAAAGTAGAATTGTTGCTGTTAAAAGAATAAATGTGGGGCATATTGCCTGGTGAAATACCTATTGAACCGAGTGCAGATTAAAGAACGGTAAAGCATGCGCCACGATCAGGCTTTTATTAGAAGACAGTCAGTTTGTTTATGTTCGTAAACACACAACAACAAAAGCGTCATGGGAAGCACTGCAGTAATATTACCAACTATTGACGTTATCTAATAAAGTGAACCTACTGAATAAACTGTATAGTTTAAGGTTATCGGAAGACGGGGATATGGAAAAGCATATTAATATAACGGAAGATTTAAATGACCAGCTAATATCGCTAGGCGAAGAAATTGTGGAGCCAATGACAATATCCTTACCTATAAGCAGTTTACTAGAAAGTTACGGATGTTAATCACTGCTCTCGAAACGGGACCTGAAGCATATTTAACACGTAACTTAGTGATGCCGGGATCACGATCAACTTAACGTTAACTTATCGTAACGTTCAATTAAAGTAAACTTAAAGTAAACTTAGCGTATGTGTGATCACGATTCACATAACTTAACGTAACAACTCGAGCCAAACATCTTCATTCTCGATTATGATCAGTGATTTGCACTATTTGTAAAGTGATGATCTGTGAATGTTTACAGTTTTCAATCGATATAATAAATATCTTACTTACTCAGTACCGCGTCTTATTACCCGTTCGGGTTATACGCTAATAAATATCCATTACAAAACTTTTTCGATATGTTTAGCTTTCCTATTTTAGTTTAATTATTTTATTTCAATGTATGATCACTAGAACTTATGCTAAAGAGTAAACATTGGTCATAATAACAACAAATGAATTACTAAATAGCCCTGTTGACGTCACTCGCATAATGATTCGTTCACTACATCACGTGATACCCTTCAAGTAACGTTCACTTAAAGTAAAAGACCTCCCAGGACATCTCTTACGTTAAGTTAACTGCATCGTGATCGCTTCCATTTAAACACACGATGAGGTCCTTTTCGTTAAGTTACGTTAAGTTAACTTTAAGTTAACGTTAAGTTGGTCGTGATCCCGGCATAAAAAATAAGCACTTAGATGAATGTATGAGAAGTAGGCCTAAACATTTGTGTAATACCGACCAAGACATGGAAAAGGCTTTAAAGGTATGTAAGCCTAAGGTACAATCAGTGCAATCGTAAGTGAACGGTTTCTTTTGCAAGAAACTAGGGCACATTAAGAGTGTCATAAATATTTAGCTTGGAAGGAAAATAATCTAAGGCATAAGTTTAACGTAGCTAGTAGGGCCAGGCCAGAAAAACATATATATTCACATACTATTTGTTTCGCTGTTAATTTGAAAAGTGATACCAATGCGTGTTATGTAGACTCTGGCGCTACCAATCACATGTAGATCAAGAGGGAATTCTTTAATGAACTAAATCTGGATGTGAGAGAAAAGGTGCTCGTCACCGATGGGGAAACTTTGACCTCCAAAGGAATGGGTAAGGGTTTACTGTTTTGTGATAATGAGACAAACAAAACACAGAATATTTCAATTACAAATGTGATGTATACAGGTATATCATAACTTAAAGGCAATTTGTTGTCAGTAGAGAGATTAACAGAAATGGGCACGTCCGTATATTTTCAAGCAAATAAATGTAAAATTATGCATAGGTAGAAAACAATAGCAAATGTTATAATCAATTAACATCTCTAAAAACTCTAGGATGTGTAGCAGGGGAACATAGTTTGTAGCCAAAGAAAGGAGTGCCTACACAAATTGCACAAGCGTCTAGGGCATAGAGAACTCCAAGCAATCAAGTATCTAGTGAGTAAACAGCTAGCAACTGGGATATTTATTGAAGACTGCGGACTTAATTAAACCTGTGAAGGCTATATCAAAGGGAAAATGTCAAGAGATCCATTTCCTAATCAATCTCAAATTAAGACATCAGAAATAATTAAATTAATTCATGCGGACCCATGCAGACGATTACACTAGACAAGAAAAGATAAATCTTAACCACCACGGATGATTACAGCCGTTAAACAGCCATCTATTTGTTGGACCACAAGTCTAAATTAACTGACAAATTCAAGGAATTCGCCAGGAAAATGAAAACTCAATTCGGCAAAACATCAAATAATATTTGATCGGACAGAGGAGTAGAATACATAAGCGGACCATTTAAGAAATTCATGGAGAAGGAAGGGATCCGCAAGGAAACAACAGCTCCATATACTCCTGAGAAGAACGGAACTTCTGAAAGGAGGAATGGATCGTTATTGGAGATGACACGTTGCATGCTAGTTGATACAAAACTTCTAAATAAATTTTGGGGTGAGGCAGTACATAACGCAAATCATTTGCAGAACAAACTTCCTACTAAAGCTAGTGTGGTCACTCCATATTAAAGATGGTGTGGAAGAAAGCCAAACTTGCAGTATATTAGGACATTCGGAAGTAGAGTATATGTGAAAACACATAGGGAAAAGCGACAGAAACTTGATGACAAGGCAATAAAAATTATATTTGTTGGCTATGCGGAAGGTTCTAAGGCATACAGATTATTCGACGTTGATAGTAATGTAATACGAGTCAGCCGTGATGTAATATTAATTGAAAATAAAGTCCATGGGTCAGAAAGAGACGAAGCATGGAGTACGAAATCAAAATTACAAATGAACACCCAGTTCAATGCCGGGCCGACAAAGGATGAAAAAGATAAAGATTCTGCAGTGAGTATATTAGAGTCAGAATAATCCGACAAATCTACCCTAATATTAATGCCTGAAGGAGAAGATAACGTCGTCCCAGAGGAACAATCATTACCAAGACGTCTACAGTGAGCTAACAAAGGAATGCCACCTATAAGGTTACTGGAAATGGTATATAAGGTAACCATACCTATTGTAGAACCCAAATCCAGAAAAGTGGCAGTGAATAGTATTGACGCATCTCAGTGGAATAAAGGACTGGATGAATAAATTGAATCCACGAAGAAAAATAACACATGGGAGCTCACCTGCCTATCTCCAGATAAGACAGTAGTCGAAAGCAAGTGGGTGTACCAACTGGAGCGTGATAACCAGAGCAAAGTGAACCGTTTCAAAGCTCGTCTTGTGGCACAAAGCTTTCCACAAAAGTATGACTGTGAGTACGATCAAGTATTTGCACCAGTGGCAAAACAGATTTACTCTCAGAAGACTACTTGCAATTGCTGGGAAAAGAAAAATGAAGGTACATCATTATGACATCGAGACAGCATATCTCAATGGTGACTTGGACTTGAAGTGTATGTGTGACCACCAAAAGAATAAACAAATGGTGAAGATAATTTTGTTTGTAAACTCAATAAGATCATCTATGGGCTTAAGCAATATGCTAGATAATGGAACAAGAAATTAAACAATGTTCTCGACAAAGATAGTTTTAGGAGAAGTGTCAATGACCCATGCTTGTACACAAAGCAAGTAAACCAGGATTGGGTCTACCTACTAATTTATGTGGAGGATATAATAGTGTAATAAATGTGCCACTGAATAATTTGGAGTGTAGTCTACCAAAACAGTTTCTAGTAAAGAATCTCGGAGAACTGAAACACCACCTCGAAATTCAGTTTGAACGTGATGAACATCTTATTTTCTACGCATATCAGACTAACTACAGTGAAGTGAAAATGAAGGAGACATCAGATTATAAAACATTCCAATGGATCTTGGTTACTGGAAAAGAAGGGAAATAGAGAAACCGATCTGGTCAAACGACACCTATAGAAGGGCGATAGGGTCACTATTATATTTGGCCACGCACAGGAGACCATACATTGCAGTCATCACGTCCATATTAGCGCACACAGTGCAGGAACCACTGCAAAGTGATTGGACAGAAGTGTAACAAATATTTCCTAGCTTAAAGACCACAAAAGACAATAAACTGAAACTTGGAGGGTCTACCAAACAAGAGTTGAACCAACTCATTGGATATGCAAATGCTGATTTGGATAGAGACCAAATCGACAGTAAATCAAACACAGGGTATTGTTTTTCTTTACAAGGAGGAACTACAACTGGGTAAGCAGGAAGCAACAATCAGTTACACTATCTTTAACTGAAGTGGAATATGTGGTCACGCCCACCCTTAGCAGACACGGGGTCCTGTGCAAACTTCGTCTGCGGCAAAATGGTTCATACTTGGACATTGAGAATGTGTGTGTTCTTTCTGACTACACTTACCCACAAATAATTTAGGTTGCATCGCCTTATTTGGTTTCTACGAATTATCTTTCCATTGACCAAACGTATTTGCACGATCCTTTTTAAACTTGTTTTTATAACCGATAAAAGCATGGCTTTGTGCACTTGAAACACTTGAGCTACGCATTTTAAAAATAAGTTCATCTTTTGATAACTTATTTTTTACAAAGTCTAAAGTAACTGACTTGTATTAGACGTAAATAAAATGTTAATAGGCACCACAACTCGTAAATATCGCTCAGGCATAGCTACCAGCAGTTGAGTAATATACTCTTGTTCTTCAACAGTACCTCCAGAATCCATCAATTCATCCACTGTTTTATCAAATTTGATGATAAACTCATTCAAGCTTGATTTGGATACAAAATACATATTTCTTCATTTTTCTGAAGTTCAATACGATTCAATATGCACATTTTAACATATGTCGACTTAGCGGTACCTGCATTTTTGATTTGCTCCAAACGTTTACTAGCTACGGATTGTACAATAAATACTTGGCCTTAAAATCTTTAATCAAAAAGCTGTTTTTAACTTTTGTATCCACCAATGCATCCAGTGGATCAACAGTCAGCATCTTTAACACGACATTTCTTTACAAAAGCCTTTCCAGATGATACAACCAGTTTTCGAAACCACTACCAACAATACGCTTTAATCCTGGATGCGTATATAATACTGACGCTACCACCATGTTGAACTTGATCAAAACAGATGGTCACCGGGACACCGTTTTACTCGAATCATGCAATTACAAATAATAATAAAAACTGATACTTTCTGGGCCCAAAACCTATTCGGATCAATAAGCCATG
This sequence comes from Timema bartmani, assembly GCA_902151455.1. NCBI lineage: Eukaryota > Metazoa > Arthropoda > Insecta > Phasmatodea > Timematidae > Timema > Timema bartmani. Next base: position 21,925 of record CABFWB010006862.1, read on the forward strand.
AAACGAAATCTCACACGCATTGACATAGTGTAAAACAGTTTATTTAATCAATAAATGATTGAGAATTTTAACCAGTAATCAGACCAACGAACGAATAATACTCATAGCTACAGATACAGGAAGTAAGAATAGAGGTGGCCAAAATAGCACAAACTTTGCAGAGCTGCCATTATAACTATATTAATATCAATACACAGTGTACAGCAGGGGTTGGTAACAGGTCAATCGTGATTGACCGTTCGATCTCATGTCAATTTTTAAGTCAATCACGTAAGAAACCTACAACAGTGGAGAATTCTGATCTCAGAATCCAGGCATACGTTCGTGAGGGACTTATGAAACGGAGGTCCGGTAAATTTTGAAATTTCATGTTGAAAAATGTGATATTTTATGTATGTTTTGTAGTTAAATTTTGAAAGTAACCACTTCATAATTTCAGGGTTAGGAGGTTGGAAAATGTCCGGAATACGGAGACTTCACAGTTTAACTAAGACCCATATACTTTCTCTCTCTAACACAATGAAAACACAACTATAACTTTCAATAGGCATATCTCACTCTTCTAAATAAAATAACTCTATACCACTATAAAGTTAAATTACAAATAGTTGTATAAACAAATTAATTTAATAACTAAAACAAAGGAAATGCAATGCATGCCATGTTTACAAAATGACTGTAAGCGTGTCGCGCCCAGCCTGAATATGTTGTTAGCTGGTGGCTGTTTGTGGCGTTTTCTAGTCCGTATGCGAAGTCAGCTGCAAGTGTGGGCTGGGGAGGGGAGGTGAGGAAGGCATGCCTGCGCCTCACCTCCCCTCTACACCTGATTTCATTGATGAGGCAACTGCATGCTTACTATTGAGCAACTAAGCTGTCATTCTTTTGTTTTCCGTGATCAGTCTTCCTTCGAATGTATATCAAATTTGGCAATGCTGGGCTGTCGTTGTTGCCAGTAATTGGTGCTTTTTCCTCCAGCACAGTCGTAAAGTTACAGTAGTCTGAGTTTCGTGTTCCTAATAGCTAGCTCAAAAAAATTAACTAAGTAAACACTCATATTTTATTAGTACTCTGTGTGGAAAAATATTTGTTATTGATCACGTTAAGATTTTGTGTGTTATTTTTTTTGCCGCTAGGCTTTGGAATTATAGTTTTATGTGCATATTAATGTATTTATTTGAATAATAGTGTATTGTTAACAGTTAAAATTTAACACAAATTATGGAATCTCCAGCTTGTTGCAAACAATTACATTCCAAGAGGAAAATATTAAGTAGTAAAGAAAGGGTAATGATGTTAAGAGTCTACACCTATTTTCGTTAAGACAGAACTCTTTCAGTAAATCAAGCGGCAATGCAGACTGCAGAAGCTACAGGTGTATCTTATAAGTTAGTAATCTCTATTAAACAAGAATTCAAGACTAAGGGAAAGTTACTGACACCAATCAAAAAAAGGAAATAACTGCACTCAAATGAAGCTTTTGGATAAAGATGATAATTTTACTCAAGCAGCAATTCGCAGAAAGGTACATTCACTTTACCGTAACAATGAATTACCTACCCTGAAGAAAATTAAAGCTTTGATTGATATTGGCAGTGACCTTCCTAATTTTCTGATTAAGAACAAGTAAGAATGTAATTTAAATTTATAGCATTTAGTATAAAAAGCATGTTGTAATATATTTGTTTGTATATTAATTATAAAGAAACAAGGTTTATACATAAAATGGTTTTAAGCATAATCACGCGAGGAATAGAAAAAGTTAATAAACTTCAATCTTGAAAAAAAAATATGATCGTGGAAATAATTAATGTTTCTAGAAAAGCCTGTACACCGATAGGAAATGTTTTTTCCTGTCAATTTAACCCCTCAACCTCCCCATGCCACATTGTTTACAATGAGGGTTTTCTATGTAAACCCTCCCCCCTCATTTCCCAACAACCGAAAGCTAGAAGGTTTGGCAACCGGTAAAAGAGAGAGAGTGAAGATAAATCTTTTCTCCATAAAGGTGCGTATACGTTAGTTCGAGCCGAGTCTGTAATGTAACATGTAATGTAATGCTCGTCAGTTTGGGCGTAGAACGAGCATGCGGCAAGCATCCACCGAACCACTGATAAAACGATCAAGCGACGTAATAACGATCTCAGTTCAATTCAGTATTTACGAGGTTGCACTATACTTCAATTTAGTTAGCTATCTTAACTCTACTATATGTCTGATAACGAACAAGCCTTAGCCTTAATTGTGTGCAGTGGTGCTATGCTAATTATGGTCATTTTATTTAAAAAATAACGAAAGCCTCGACGATGGTGGCGTACTCAATTGTATAAAAAATGGTCCGGTTCTCCTTGGATATCTCTCGTCGATAAGATGCCAGCAAACTATTTTTTTTTTTTTTCATTTGCAAACATCTTCTGCTTGTCCTGCTAATGGGGCGATATCCTTCCAGGCATCTTTCTTCAGATTATTTTTGTAGTGGTTTTTATCCTTGAGGTCGCATAAAACATGTAATGATATTGTTTTGGACCCCTCTCATATATGTAAAAAGTCATTGATGAAGGTATTTTTCTGCAATAAACTGTGTAAAACATCCTTTTAAGACTTCATCCATGGAGAATCACGCGCTTTTCAGAAATAATGTCAAAGGATTGCACCATTAAAACTTATTTTTTTTCTTTCAAAAATCAACTCCGTAGTGTTTACCAAAAAACAAGTGACGCTAGCTCCCTCTATCCAATAGGAAGCTAGCCTTCACAACATCGTATTCCCAGGAGTCTTTCTATTAGTTGGTTATGACACTGGTGATAAGGGGTCAAAGAGGCAAGGGGTAGGTCATATATAAGCCGCTTGTGCGTATGAATCCATTACAGTGGACAGCAATACACAAGAACTTTGTAATCAAACACAGTAATATTCAGTGCCGGTGAGATAAATTTACAAAACATTGTAATAAATCAGTGCCATGATCTAAATAAATCATGTGCAAATTTAAAGGTCTCACTTATTTCATAAGTGTAAGAAATATCACAATAATTGACGCTCGATCATGGGGCCATAAATCCCAATTATCTCACGAACAATCCGTAGCACTTCAATTGGCTCCCAATCGTGGGGCAATTATATCTCAATAAATTCATATCATTTTAAATACTATGGTGTTTATAATATTCTATAAACTGAAACACAGATTCCTCAGACCAGTTCGCCATGCTTGCGAGCACGCAACAAACACGTCCCAACTAGACTGACGAATACCTTTGTGTTCATTGGAAAAACCGACAGCCGGCGGATCATTGCGAATGGTTTGTAGCGCGCTCGTGGGCCCATCCCACTTACACGAATATGTTACACTACATGTTACATTACAGGTTCGGCTCGCCCAATGTATACGGGGTTTAAAACCTGCAGTTCCCTCAGCTATGAAATTAGGTGTAGCCTAGTACAGCCTAGTACTGGTAGAATTCAGGCCACCACATGCATCACTGCGGGTAACATACAGAGTCAGGAGCGATGCTACTGAATGCTCGGAAGCGCGGCTGAGTTAACCTGCCCCTAAAAGCAGTAATATTACTAGAATTGTAAGAAATACTTTTTACTCTTATGTCTTTAAGCATGCAGCTCATGCTAAACATGCATGGATGATTCGCCCCTGACCTACAATCTACATTGTTATTAGAGTCGATCTTTTGAATCTACTAATCTCGCAAATAATATTTGAGTGTAAAAAAATAAAACCTTAATCGGTCCTAATTATTGGTAGTGTTAAAAGAAAATTAAAGAGTTTAAAACGAAAATAAACATTTTATATATTCTATATTCACTTCTACAAGGGTAGGGCAATAAGTTTTTGAGGAGGATTTATTTTAGAAAATAAAACAAATCTGTACAGAAAAAAATGATTAAAGTAGATTGAATGAAGGGTGATCGCGGGACCTTTTACAAGTCTTAAAGTTTATAAAGGTCTAAAAAGGTTGCCGACCCCCGGTGTACAATATCGAAAGACTGCTATCAATATTTAAACCATATGCATGTTTATGTGTTGTATGTTTGGGGCGTATATTTTTTATTTATATGTAAATCACATGGATTTTTATTAATTACCAGCACATGCAGGAATTTGTGCACCGCCCACACCCCTATTTTTTGGGGGTCTAAAACCACCACTGGAGCTTTACCCCAAAAGGGTATTATTTTGTGTGAATATATTTCTTGCCATGTGTGATTGTGACTTCCTGGTAGTAGATAAAAATACATGAGTTTATAATGAAACGTGGTGTATGAAGTCTTAATAAAATTGACTGTATTTTATTAATTGAAGCTGACCTAACCTCTTTTTACTACTGGATAAAATAGCTAAAAAAAATATTTCAATAAAGGGCTCATTAAAAAAACACGTTAATTTGACTGTATATTTTGAAATTTTGATTTAACAACATTTAAGTTTTGTCTATACTATTAAATCAAATACGATTTTAATTTGGTTCCGATTTTATTATTGTCAAGAATATAATATTAGATATACTTCTCAATAGCAAAATGAAAAATGTAATAATTTATTCTCCTTTATTTTAATCATTATCATTGATGTTAAAACAAAATTCGTGAAAATCAAACAAATATGGCTACTAAAAGGCATTTCAGATATCATGGTGATGAACATAAAAGCTAATTATTTCCATCTGCTTGTATACCGGCATTTAATTGGCTATATCCTCTCCTCGCCTTCTCATTGGCTGATACGTCTAAAGTTCAATGCTTATCTATACTACACTCCATGCATAACTATAAGAAGCTAAACTTAAATCAATTTTATGTATTTAATACATTTCACTATATATATGGGAGGTATGCAAGAACTTCACTAAGTGGACGCTAAGTGAATGCTTAGTGGGTCTATGGTGTGAGTGCACACTATGTGAAGTTGTTGTATTTATAGAACGTCGGGATATAATATCTATTTTAAATATCATTGAAAATAATGTATTTCAACTTCTTGTGCACTATATGCAATATAATAATCGCTATTAGTTCGCATGAATATAAACCCAGATTGGGTCTTCAGCATGTGAACTTGTATTTGTTATATTTGCGTTTGTATGGTTGTTTACTTGTAGTTAACATTAATTTTTTTATTTACACTTATTAATTATTACTCACTGAAATAATTGTTTGCGGGCTTGCTTCACAAGTTCTTATGTTTCTATTCTTGCGTACGGTCAATCTAGCTAATATGGCTTTGTGTTAACGATTGTCTATCACCGCATTCCTGATAGCTAATATTATCCTCTTTGGAAAATAAAAGAATATTTAATTTTCACCGCTTATGTTTTCATCTTTGTCTATCGTAAATTACTCCCATTTCATATTTTGTTTTAAGCTATTTACTTAAGATATTGACCAGGTAATTTTATAAAGTTTCAGAAAATAATATTTTGTTTTTTTACCGAATATTTGGAAAAAAGTGCAGGAAAGTTGGATAGAAAAAAAATATTAAAATTATGGTGCAGGTTTATGGTTTTCAAACCTTAAACCATTAAATATTCTACAAAGAAGTAACTCTAACAGACAGGTGATACAGCTTTGCTAAGCAAAAGTCCTTCTCTTTATCATGTTCATTATAGTCAACGTGTTTCCTCTCTGTCTCGTGGCTGGTATTTGGTAAACAATCGATATTCTTTCGATCCTTGGAAATCAGTACGGAATACTTACATTTTTAAAGGTAATTAATCATACTTTTATCAAATATGTACTATACTTTTAAATAGTGTCTATAGTCGTGGGACCAAAGTACAGTTGAAATGGCTTGCATATGTGTATACTAAAATGAAAGTGTCCAAAATTACAATGCTAGGTTCACTTCATCTCTGTTGAAACGACGAAAACAGTTATTTCTCTTCAATAAATATATTTCTGTGTAAAAATATAACTAGGGTGCTTTCGTCCCTATAACATCAATATTGATGGTTTATTTAAGTGCTCAAGATTGTGAGAGATTTCGTGCACTGAGCAAGTTCATTAAGCACAGGGTAAGATTATTTTTACTATTACTGCTATCCCCAGGATTTTCATTGCTATCATTATGTTCATTAATAACCCCGAACTTTTAATTGTTAAATTACTGTTATTGATGATGATATTACTATTGTAAGCCCAAGGCCATTTCATTTTCCGTGCGCTTAGCACTTTAACTTTACTCTATCCATGGTTAAAATAGCAGGGAAATTATTTTAATATTTTTTACATAATATAAATCAACAGTACGAATTCCCTGATGTTTCAACAAACGTTTTAGTGTATTAAATTATGGTCTTAAGACAGTTTTAATACATTTTTAAATTTACAGTTTAAAGAGTGATTGAGTGAGAACTAGATCCATAAATATAAACCGTATGAAAATAAATACTAAAGGTATAAAAATGAGTCAAGCAAGCGGCTAGAATTGTTATATAACAATGCGCCCTCTGTATTGAAAACGATTTTGAAGTTTGAATAAACACCTTAAAAATTACAATGATAATGAAGTATTTGGTTTGAATGAAAAGTGCGCGAGAGGACAGCGAATTCTAGTGGATACCAGACACACTAGTTGTGGACAGTACTTCCCTACACCACCACAAGATGTCTACACTGCCTATACTTTAATATTATTGGAAGAGAAAAGGAGGGGTGAGTATTGTGCCAACTCAAAAAGTTTTGTTTATAAACAACTTCTGAATAATTAGGCAAATGAGAATTTTTTAAAAAGCTAGTTTATTATTTAAGTCTTATTTCCTACCAAAATCTTACTGGAATTATTTCACTTTCATTTGCCAATCATTATAAAAACTTGTATATTTTTGTAAACGTCAATGAACAGGAATGATTACACTATACTTTTCTCGAATATCAAGACACATAAATTTAATTAATAATTATATTCACACAAGTTGACTATCAATATTTTATTAATGAATTATAGTTGACCCTAATATTTATGTAATACTTAATGAATATTCAAACTAAACAGGTACATGTGTTAGTACTTATACCAGTAGCGTACGCAGAGTTGCGAAGTAAGGCGGGCTGAAGAGGGGTTTGGGGAGAGGTCCCCTCAACTGCTAGAGGCATTTTTTTTAACCATTATATACACCTAGAAGCTTTTTTTTGGAAGGTTTTTTAATTGGCATTTGTTAACTTGATCATTAATATTTTTACTATTATAAACGTAATAATCTAACAAAATAATAAGTAAATAGGCCTAAATTAAAGTTGGCTTAACCGTCACATAGGCCTACTGTCACAAATATCACCGATTATTTATAATAGGTAAATGTCTAGCCACTGTGCTACTCCTCGATGGAACCACGTGTGAAACTGGGAGATTTGGAACCTGCCGCAATCTTCACGACTTAGGCCACTTCCTAGACTGCAAGAACATCAATTA
>CABFWB010006863.1:0-23994 GCA_902151455.1 Timema bartmani
TATCCTAAATACATAAATAAAAATATTTTATTTAAAAAATATAACCCGTTACATAAACGTATTCACGTACAACACACAGCTGTGTCCATGACACAGCCACACCCCATTTTTTTCCCTCCAGCCCCTTATTCTAAATCTTCATAGATAATTCTTCTTTTTACATAGCCTCCATGTTTCAGCTCCATACAAAGCAATGCTTCAAATGTCACAATTCACCGATTTCTTCCTCATCTCTAGGTTTAGGTCTGAAGCAGTATCTTCCTGTTGAAAGTAGCCTTGGCCATTGCTATTTTGACATATTTTATCTCCTGCCTGTGTAGGACTACAATAAACCTTGTAGTTTTGTAACCAAAAAAGTTGCCTTATTATCACTTAGTGAAACACCCTGTTAAAATTAAAATATCATAAAAGTAAAAAAAAATTACAAAATTGTATGATTCCCACTTGCACAACCTTAGCAGCTGTGTCCTTTGTGTTACTGAAAGGAAGAGAAAGGAAGTGTTTAGCGTTTAGTTGGAAAAATAATAGAGGAAGGAAATTGAGAATCTATTTCTGTATCCTTGCATTGAACTAATTTAACCAAGCGAACAGGAATAATATACTCTTCATGGTACAGCTTCAGGCCTTTTGTGGTAGTAATCAAAAAATGTATTACGTTTAGTCACTTCAACATGAGATGTATCGGAAATTGGAATCGGAATATTGGAAATAATGAAACATTGATTATGATATCGTATTTGTAAAATAAGATATCAATACGCCTTTCATTAAGGCATATTCAAACCGTGAAATCCTTCTCTTTAAGAAAATCTGTTGGCCCTGTGATGCATTATGTGTCAATCTTGCAATAACAGATCTGAAGTGAAGTCTTCTAGATTTCAGAAATGTTAATGGTAAATTCATTCAATCTAGGCAAAATGTATATGACTTATTTCACGTGAAAAATCATCTGATTTGAGCATATCACTGTGCCCTTTTTACATGTCAGATTTTCTTTATATTTTTTCCTCTGTAGGTATAAACAAGTTAGAAAAATTTGAAAACAATATTTTAGCGATATGCATAAATGACCTATTGGGCCATTAAAAAAAACAAGTGTTTTGGCTTTAAAAGAGTTGCTTTGATTTGGGTTGTTAGGCCTACTTAAAATATTTATAGCTTTACTATTTAGGCCTATTATTCAATTTTGTTCATTTTGGTTTCAAATTAAAGCTTATGTTTAGTACTTTAATATAGGTACTATTCAAATCATTTATAAACATATGATACAAAATATATAATCTTTTATTTTTATTATTTATTTCTCAAATGTTAGGTTAATATGGCTTTCACACAACAACTAATATTAAGCTTTTCATATTTTAAATATGATACAAGACTAGCATAATCTTTCTTAGAAACAAAAATTAAAGTGTTTTTGGGTGTTTGATGAATTAAAAATATTTATGATTTGTTAGAATAAATTAACGGCTGGTGTGCTTGTGCTTATGCCACTTGTAGCAAATGTTCATGTTTTAGTGCCATGAGCCGATCTGATCGGCTCTGCCTACTACCATCAAAAGTACAAGAGCCGATGAGGTCGGTTCTCCAGATTTGAGCTAGTTCTCGCATTATCTTATAGATAGTGTAGTAGTGTCATATATCACTGGAAAGAGAACATTTTCCTCTATAATTTTATATAAGGTTGGCAACAAAAATCAACCTAAATAGTTGTTATTGGAATTGGGAATTTAGTACATTTACAATGGGACGGTCACATACTCAATGTGCTAAGTGTAACGCCGTTTTACATACGAGCTGTATGGTAAAACATAAGTGTGGCTCACATTCATACTGATGTAAATAGTTTTTAAACAGTTTTTAAAAATACGGGTTAAAATGTTCTGAGTTTAGAAAAATATACTATTTAGATTTTCATGTTATGTTTTGTGAATGAAAATATTTCTTTACCAATGTAAGGTTTAATGACTTTATAAATCTATATAATTTTTTTTTAAATATGGAATTATTCATTATAAAAGGTTTTTTGAAAAACGCATTCATTATGTGTAGGCCTAAATATTTATGCATGAGGTAAGCAATATATCTTGCTGTAAGGTAAGCAATATCTGCCCAAAAATATCTAATGTTAGATAGCAAATAAAAATTCTTGTAATCACTTATTATAATCATTTATATTCTAAACTTTATTTACTTGCATAAAACTAAATGCAGTACAGCAAAATTATTTTAAATATGTTGGTTAGCATTAGGTTTGAAAAAAATTAAAAATTAAAAAAAAAAATTAAATTTAAAATTTAGAAATTACATAATTTTAATTAAATTGTATTAATTCATTATTATTAAAGAACAGTATATACGGATTAAAATGAAAGAAAAATCAAAATAATCGCTTGATAAATAAAGGTTTGGCAAATTTTCTTGAAAACACGAAAATGAGGAAATAGCTGTGGCATTCTTCGCACACAAAACCTAACAGGCCTCTGGCATTCTTCGCGCACGAATTCTGAAATAGGTGTGGCACTAAAAGGGTTAATTTGTGTATTTATTTGTGCTTTATTTAAAAACATATGATAATTTGGTTATGAATGTAAAGAAAGTCATACAAAATTTAGGGTTTGGTCAATCAGCCATTTTGCCAATCCTAATTATTTGTTACCAAGCATTTGATTTATTTTATTATTAATTAAAAAATATGGTAACAACTCCACACAAACTCTTTCAATGTAATATTATAATTATAATGTACCCAGTAGAGCAGTTACCTTGTGAATGGGTGTCCCCCAGAAGTCATTATAGAAGATGTTCTTGAGGGGCATGTGAGGGCGTAGGTCCCTGTTGTCCTTGATAGCACTGATGTCATCAAACACGAAGCCACAGTTCAGACTGTTGTAGTAGCATGCCACGCATGTCAGCAACAGAACTGAAGACAGTACTAGTTTACTGGACATTCTCACTAAACTAGAAACAAAAACAATTGTGACCATTATAAAACAACGCAACAAATGTTTAGTACACATCTTCACCACAGTGAAAAAAAAACTGAATTAACTACAAACATACATAGAGCTTAATTTACAGAGGCAGCTCAAGGTCCGAGGGCCCAGGGCGTTAGCTCAAGGGGGCATCAAACAGAACATCAACCTAATCTAACGCAGCCTGGGTGTAGTAAGAAAATAATCTCAAAACCAAACCTCACAACTCCTAACCTAACTTAACCTGAGTGGGATAAGAAAAATAATCACTAAACCAAGTTAAGTTTGGGGATTACTTTTACATTTTTCTAAAATCCCCTGTTTATATAAGGGGCACCAAAAAGCAATCCCGCCTGGGCGCAAAATTTACCTCAAGCTGCTTCGATTAATATAGTCCTACATCTTCAATAAACAGTACACGAAAAAAATATCATTCATTTCTAGCAAAAAAATAAATAAATTAATAGATATCCTTTTCAAAATGGGCATAAAACAATTGAGCTTACCAAGAACCATTACAAAAAAAAGTTTAATAGCCATCTATTTGTGCTCAGTCAATTAATTATTTTGAAACTATTAAGAACACTATTAGTTATCATTTGCTACAAGAATAAAACAATAATAATTTAATAGTTTCCTAAGAAAGTAATTCATTTTTAAATCAGCTAAATTTTTTTATGAAAATTTCAGACACCCTTGGACACAAGCACAAGAAGCGAGTATATTTCCTGGGTGAGTGGTACTATGTGTGTACAAGTACTTGTTAAAATGATATTTATCAATATTTTCAAAAATAATTAGCAGCTATGAACATATTTTGCTTAGTATATACTAGCTACGGGATTATGTTCGTAATAGATGAATTAAATTAATTAGTATGAAATTAACGTTTTACAAAATTATGGGATATCCATGTCTTAACTAAATGGGTCACAGGACAAATATAAATTTTTAATAGGGTACTTCTTTCTAGATGTAGTATGGTAGGTAGGCTTTGAGTTGGATTAGAGTGATATATATATATATTATTATATAATTGCCAGCTTTGGACCTTGATTTTTTAATTTTCAAATCTGTAACAGTCTAAATGAAACTCCATAGTCAAACTTGGATAGGTGTGATTAGATGCTTTGTTATTTTATATCATCCAAAGTGCAAAAAAAAAAAGTGCTCACAAAGTGATATTATAAATGCATGGCCTCAAAAGTGTTAAATTATGAAATCAAATCATAAATAAGCTTATTCAGAAAATATGTATGCATACTTTATAGGTTTATTTGTGTTTTAATATGCCCTGGCACTCAATGCCCATACATACTTTCTTAATTCTTACACTAGTGATTAAGGGATGAAGAAAATATAAACTAGAGGAAATATATCAGCATCTGCATGAAAGAGAATGGAAAATCATCAGTACACCTGGAAGGTGCATCCCAGTTACCAGTAAACCAGATGAGATGAGCTTGACACCTTAGCCAGCAGGATAGTTGATAGGTCTAGTAGATAATTGAGTTCATGTTGGTTGAGTACTTAATTAAGTTTGATAGGCCAACACGGCAGTGTCAAAACAGAAGCCTAAATTTTACTAAGAAAACCTCTAAGCAGGTGATTTTTTGTTTCTCGATTCAAACAATTCAAAATTATCAATTATAGAATTACAAAAAGAAGCCACTTGAGTTTATTTATGTGCTAACACAGCTATCTCATGTTTTATCAGCACCATGCCTTACTACTCGTCTAAGAGTTTTACGAATATTATGTCCTAATTACCCTAATGTGTTAGGAATGAGGAAGGTTGAATTTAGAGGAAGTGTACCCATATTTATGTGGAGAGAGGGTGGAATTTTTTTTAGGAAAAACCACCCTCAGAAAACCTGACCAAGATTGAACCCCGATCTCCTTATCATCAGTCTAGTTTATTGCAAGAGTGACGCCTTAGACCATGTGGCCACCAAAGCGGGTTATTGCCATGTTTGACCATTCCATAATTCACTTTGTGTGCAAATTATCAAGGGACACTTGAAACCAAATACCTGTATTGGCCAATCAAATCCCCCAAAATAGAACCCTGTGAAACACATGTGTAGAATAATAATATGTGTGGGGACACATTACAAAACATAATCTGCTAGTTTGCAATATCAAAGAGCATTAAGGTATACCTACATGGTTTCAACACATATATAGTGCACCAATCAGATAACTAACACTTCCCTATGGGACTTTAAACATATCCTTGCAATATAACTCATATCACAACATTAATTATGGTTGGCTGTATATCCTTGCAATATAACTCATATCACAACATTGTTATGGTTGATTGAATATCCTTGCAATATAACTCATATCACAACATTGTTATGGTTGATTGAATATCCTTGCAATATAACTAATATCACAACATTATTATGGTTGGCTGTATATCCTTGCAATATAACTAATATCACAACATTATTATGGTTGGCTGTATATCCTTGCAATATAACTAATATCACAACATTATTATGGTTGGTTGAATATCCTTGTAATAATTATAACTCATATCACAACATCTGATGGTTAGATATATTTCTTTACAATACAGCAAATTTCACAACTTAAGAAGCTTGGTTGTATATTCTTGCGAAATAACATATATTAAAACATATGATTACCCAATTATGGGAAAGATTGCTCAGTATCTTTAATATTAACTTTAACAGAATCATTTAACAGCTTAGTTTATGAGATTGGTTTTAGAGGAAATACATCTAAATTATTGTGGACTAGATATGGGAACACTAAATAACTCTTTGGACTTAAGGAACTCGAAACTTGAAACTTTATTGCAGCCAAAATGTTAGTCTGCCATCCAATCCCGAACCTGAGAGCCAACCTCCTTCAAATTCATTTTCAAATTATATTCTTATCAACATCTTGGCTAACCAAGGCATCTTGTATCTTCAGACTTCTCAACTAAAATTTTGTGTGCACACTTATCACTGCCCATAAGCGGCACATGACCATCCCATCTCAGCCTGTTTGCTTTAATTATCCTTAATATGTTTGTAGATTCATACAAGCCATGAGGTTCTGCAGTATGTAACTTTCTCTATTCGCCTGTTTGTTCATCCCCTTAGGCTTATTTGTAGATAGTTTATTAGCACAAACTCTCCATTTATTCCCTTGGTACAAAGTGACACTTCACATCCACAAAGAACAAATTATAAGTGTATTGCTTTGTTTAGTATTTCAGGACAAAAAACAGAAACCAAACAGCTTAAAAAATGAATAATAGCAAGCATTGCTTCCATGAAATTTGTTTTTGTTTGAATTCCTCTTGAATTTCATTTATATCTGTTAGCATACTTACCAAGTATTTAAATTTGTAGATTTCTACAAAACACATGTTGTTGATATCTATGAATACAGGATTTCGAGAAACATGCATGTAACTTACTTGGTTTTATCCATATTTAATTTTAGAACAATTTCTTTCCTTTTTTTTTAAACAAAAGTTCTGCATTCCTTTTAATTATTGCCTTATTGTCACATATCAAATCTACATTATTTGCATGAGTCAACAATAATTTTTATTGATTCATGCAAGTCAAGGACCAAACTACATATTAAAGTGTAAAATTAAATGGTAGATGATATTTGTCATCGCCTTGTTTGAGACCATTGTGAATTTCAAATGTATCAGTTACTTTATAGTCCCCACACAAACACTACCCCGAGTTTCCTTTTAACACATATGAATAAGCTGAACCAACTTTTTGTGTAGGACTGTTCCAAAATCAACTAAGATACTAAACAATTTGCCTTTAATACCTCTTAGAAATTTATAAATAAATTGTCAACATTGGTGGTTTTCGCCTCAGGACATGATGACTGTGGGGTTCAAACCCAGCAGAGATCAACGGAATTTTCTAGAGCGATAAAAATCCGTAGCACAAATTCTTTGAGAGGGGAAGTAAAGCCATCAATCCCATAACGTTTGTGGCACGTAAAAGAACCCTGGTTTGTATTTGAAAATATGCTTCCCGGCGAAATTGATAGGCCCTTTTGCTCTCGCTCATAGAAATTCTAGTGTGCTGATAGAATCAGTCAGTTCAGAAATTGCACGTTAAATACCTAAAGTAAATAAATATAAATAAATTGGTAAAAAGTGCCATTGTATTCTCATATTTTCTCCAGGAGTTGTCATAAACTATCTGATAGTGTTGATCTATTCCTTTTAATCCACTAATATTGCTTTATCTGCATAAGGATTCAAGATAGACCGAAAGTATATTTGACAAAACTTTGTAAATATTTTGAAACAATGAAATACCCCTGTGATTATTGTAATCTGTTTCGTCCACCTTTTTCCAAATTGGCACAATAATCAACTTTCCGTTACTGCGGAATAACTTTTTTTTGCCAGAATGAACAGAGAAATTGGCGGAGCCTATTGAGTATTGGACTCCTATCCACTTTTATTAATTCTACTGGAATTGAATCAATACCAGGGACCGTGTTATTATTTAATTTTGCTATGGCTACTTCATCTCCATCGATAGGGGGTGAGAAACGCACAATAATAAATCTCATGTGAGAAACAACCCCCAATGCACCACGCTAAGATTTGAACATTGACCTTGCCAGTCTGATACCTTAGACTATGTAACTGTCAATGCAGGTTAAAGAATTAAACATCATTATAATAAGTGGGTAATATAGTATCATAGGCTGAATGCCAAGGACATTTTGTTGAGTAACTTTTGAGAAAAATATTTTTAGACCTTTCTTTTTATGAATTAATACCATACCATAAATGTTGTATAGCTAACCATATAACTTTTCATCGGTTTGGTGGGTGCATAAATATGCGCTACCGAGAGCCCAATTAATGGATAGCAGGAAAATGAGTATATATTTGAAAATGTCAAAATAGAAAATGCAAATTCAAATGCGAGAAAGGGTTTGAATAATTCTCAGGGGAAAAGTGATTTATAGTGCTAAAAATAGCCATTTGGCAGTCATGATGGTAAAATTTCTCTTTTTCATAAGTGTACTAAAGTTTTACTCATTTACATTTATCAATTAAACAATAAAGTTAATTAAATTCTTATGTTACTTACAAGCTAATCTAGTCCCCCATGATAAGATAAAATAGTAAAATACATTATACATTCGGAGCAGTTTATAATTAATTTCCATTTATAGCTGAAATGGATTGTTGATAAGTGCTTCTGTAATCATACAACTGTTCGCCTTTAGTTGCAATATATATGTAAAAAAACAATAAATGAATATGCTTTAGTCCAGTGTGTTTCTAAATTGTGTCTTTATTAATTATCTAATTTAAGGGAAGAGGAAAAGGGTAAGTTTAAAGAAATGCAGTATTATTCTCGTTGAGAAGAATGAGAAAGAGATTGTAGGAGGGTTGAAGGCTAAGGGATGGGGAAGGGGGAGGAACTTCAGTAATTTTGGCCTTCTGAATTAGATTATTGCATGATCTCTCTTGTAATAAGCCACCTCTTCAAGTAAATACAGTTCTATTGAGAAATAAAATGGTTTTCAGATCAAAGTTAATAGCCTGGAGACATCTTTGTTGGTCTTAACAACTCCTACAGGCAAATGTTTTTAAATATATAAGTTACATTTGTATATTAATTAAGAGTAAGCTAAATAGATGAAAATGTCCCATGTAATTATATCTCACATAACTAATACAGCAAAATGTGGGCTGTGTGAAATAATGTTTCAGCCATTCCACCATTGTGTTTTATATTATTTGAGGCCTCAGTAGGGATGTGAAAAAACTATTGATACTTTACTAATAATGATATTTTCCTTTTGATATGAGTATTTTTTTACTAGGTTCAGTATTTAATGAAACAACTTTTTTGTTATATATTCACTCATGCTGGGATTAAAATGTTTACTAGGGTGGATTGTGAAGGAAGAACAAATGACACTATTTCTCAATACTTACTCATTTTTTACATGACAAGCAAGAAGTAACTCTAGCATTCAATCTCTCTTAGCTCATCATAATTCATAGCTGTTCTTTGTTCTTTGTTTATCAATACATCCTGATGCCTGACCAGGTAATGGGGTGAGTGGCGGCCAGTCTACTACCACCTCCTTTATCAATTAGCAGCACTGTTATTACAAACTAAACAAAAGAAGCTTTTGTAGTGCTCAATGAACTCAGTTAACTCAAGGGTGTCCCAAGCAGGCGAGGCAGAAAAGTGAATGTGGGTTTCCATAGGTACTTAGTGTTATTGATACTTTTCTTTTGATACTAGTATGGTATCATATTTTTCTTCCGATACGTTTGATGAGTATAGTGTTGATACTTTTATTTCGATACCATGTGGTATCTAGGCCTCAGCCATTGCCAAGATAGCCAAGCTTTGTCCAACTGCATCCAAGAGTATACAATGTTGAATCAAATCCAACTGGGGCTGCATATTTTTCAGCTGATGTCAACTGTATAAGTGTGATTTAAGATGTCAAAAACTCTTATTTTACATTAAGGGGTGAGGAAGGTAGATATTTAGAGGAAATATACCTGAATCTAAATGGAGAGTGGAAAAACACCCTCAATACACCCAATCAGAGTTCAAACACCAATCTAACAGTTAGTGACACTCAAATTTATTGAGAGAATGATGCATTAGACTACATGACCAACAATGCAGGACACTTTTATAGTGATGTATTATTAGTACACACGTGCTTAAAAAATGTTTTTTAATTCCCAAATTACAATATATATGTGAATATGTAGTAAACCGGGTTCTTAAAACAGTTAGTTAACACAGGCCTATGTGATGCTCCCTGTATAGTTAATGATAAAAAGTGATAAACTTTACTAACGGGATAGGATTTACTAGAAGTATTTATTAAGAGTGCCTTTAAGTAAAGATAAGTTAATGATAATTAATTTATTCATATTTAAGTGTGTACAAAACTGTTGGGGAAAAGATTCCAATTATATAACTTACTAATGAGATCTACTTTAGAACCTCTAGGTAAATTATGTGTACCAGTGTGTTAAATGATGGGACATAAAATGCCCTATAAACCACTTCGTTGGCCGCACGGTGTAAGGCGCTACTCTAACAATAGATTAAACTGCCGATAACATGGAGATAGTGGTTTGATCCCGGTCGAGTGTACAGAGGATGGTTTTTCCTAAATGGTTTCCCACTCTCTAGCTTCGCGCAAATCCGGGTACAATTTATCTAAAAAAATTCTTCATCCTTAACCTATTAGCTTAATTAGTACATAAGTTTATAGCCCGAATAGGTAAAAAGACTTGGTGCTAAAAAAGAGTATATAGAAAGTCACCTGCCACCAAAGCTATAGTAATGGTAATGATTATTATAATGATAGTACTAATACTAATAATAACAATAATAATAGTAATGACTAAATATATAAAAGAATTATATGTTTAGAAATATTTTACTTTTAATGTCTCGAATAGTTTGACAACTAATAAATCCAAAGTTCTATTGGGAGCACACTCTCCGAATCCTTTATTCAATAACAGTTACCATAGTTGTGGAAGAAATATAGGGGACATATTTCAAACATTGCTTTAAAAAAATATAGGAATTAAAGAGAAAAATTAACTGTGTGACCTATAAATATTTCTATAGAACCTTAAAAACGAGCCTCTATGCCTATCAGACCTTGAAACATTGTTTTTTTTAAATACAATACTACTAGATGTCGCAGAGAGGAAAAATATGCAGTAAAATGAAAGGACAGCATTCATAGTGCCTGCCACTTAGGAGAAGACTCGAGAAACCAATTGGATGCAACTTATATTATTATCTATAAATACCCTTTTTAAGTAAATTAAATATAAAACAAATATATATTAAATTTTATCAAATCACTAGAGGCAAGTAAAAATTTCATTAGGCATAAGAGCCAGTTGTTTTGAAATCGATGTTTTCAAAGAAATATTTGCCAAATACAAACTTGGTTTAAAAAATCGAAATTATTACAATATGCCCAAGTTATTTTTAAATAATAAGTGTACCGATTTCTGTGAAAAATCTAAAAAATCTATTGTTTCCTGATAAAAAAATATTAGGCTGCTCGATTTAGATATTATACATTTGTATCAACCAGACATACTCGGTCCAGGGACAAAATTTTCTCATTGGTAAAGGGGAGCAAAGAACAGTTGTAAATGAAAACCTACTATTAGCCAGCAAAAGTAAATTGACAAGTTTTTCTAATATACACGAAGAGGACTTTCGTGATTTGTTTGGGTACTTTTAATATCAACATTTTGGGCAAATACGGTAAGGCATAAGAAATTCAATAGTTCAGTTGCTATTAGCCATAATAATTTCAAAACCTGCACTAAAACACACAACATTACAAATAAGACAAGCAGAATAGTGTTGTTGAGGTAGATAAGTTTTTAGTCAATATAAAGTTGTTCTTGAATTGTGTAGAGGTGCGGCTAAACTTGAGCATTTCGTCCGCAAAACAATAATAATAATAATAATAATAATAATAATAACAATAAATAATAATAAATAAAAATAATAATAATAACATTACACTAGTATGAAAAGTACCCTACATTTACAAATATTGATTCTCTGAATGTTGTGATCCTTCTTCCCAATCTTGTGTCCTACTTAAGGGTCTGCAAAACTTCGATAATATTAATAATGATTCAAATTTTATATATTCGATTTGATAACTCGAATCAAATAAAACTGGAAAAAAATTGCAAGGCCACAATGTGCCTAAAATATGTTAATATATTTTAATAATGATTCTTTTTAACTATTACGATATTGACCGAAAAATAAGCTTCATTCCTCCCCCATAATAGCACCATAAGATAATGTGTAACAAATGTGTTAACTTTGAGGACTGATGATATATTATAATACTCGTAAATGAATTTTCAATTTTTCAATTTAATGAATATTTTTTAGTAATAGTTTATAATCACCACAAAAGATGGTGGGTGCTCTTTACTTCTTAACTTTGACAGGTAAGCTATTGTTGCTTAAACATGTTGGTGAACTTAACATTTATATATGACTGGGGTCCAAAATTAATCTAATGTCTTTTTATAATGTGAAATCTTTTTATTTAACATCATAATTTTAGCATATTTAACAAGGATATGATTTTAATCGATAATTATTTGAAATTCAGGAACAATATTTACTTTGATTCGAACTCAAAAAACCTGCTTTACAGATGTGTGTAATCCTACTGCGTTTATTAAAATTTCAAAGTTTTCAGGTGACTTTTGGTGACATTTTTAAAATGCTCGCAATCCAGTATGTTTAGCTACAAAGTTTTACGGTGATTTATATTCAAGAACCTCACTAGTATTCTTTTTGTTCTTTCTTCTTATTTCGTTTCAACAATGAATACATCACAAACATGCTTTTGTGGCCAAATGGTCTAACGCGCTACTCTCATAGTAGACTAGACTGCCAATGATGGGGATAATGAGGTTCAAATCTCGGTCAGGTATCCTGAGTGGGGTTTTTCCTAAATGGTTTTCCACACCCCCTTCATACAAATGCGGGTATACATCCAATAAATATAACCTTCCTAATCCCTAAAATCAGTAGCATAATTTGTACATAAGCGTATAGCTCGAACGGGTACTAACACATGGTGCAAAAAAAATCCATCACAATATTGAACACAAATCACAGCATACTTTTCACCGTGAATATGAGAACAACCTGAGAAGGTACACACAACACAAACATTCATGACCGTTTGTGACAGAGAATTTCCTTCATATGAGTGTGTGGGCTAAATGCTCATTTGGCTTGTGTGGGCTAAATGCTCAAGTTGAGGAACACCTTTACATTTAAATTCAACCAATAGGTACACTGTCCTTTATGGCTAAAAAGACTAAGAAGAATGACTAAAATATAATTTAAATGGTAAATGGTGAAATTAAATAAAAAGTCACAAAATGCTATTTTTAGAAACTAATATAGGCCTACTAAAAATGTAATTTGAAAATGCTTTTTCCCCCCCACACCTCTACTAATCAATGATATATTTTTTCTCCTTTTCTTCTTCTTGGCAGCATTGATGGTTAAAAACTTGGACAAATTATAGTTTGACAATATTTTGTCTAGACATGTATTTTACACCTATAAAAGAGGACATTCCCTGGGAAAAGAAGCTGTTCAGTAGCTCAGCATTCAATGCAAACTCTTTATGAAGATGGCCTCCTTATCTTAGACAGAGCTTTATTCTGCACTATTATAGAATTTGGGCGAGTTTCATAGTAAGATTTAGTACACCTCAAGTGCAGCGCTATACCAAATGCAGGACGACACTTACTTAGACCAGAATGGAATGGGCCAGTTTCATATGCGAAACTGACCTATTCTATTTGAGTTTAGGTAGTTGTCATTTTGTATCAAGTAGCAAAATACTTGAGTCATACTTGGAAATTGGCTTTTGGTTGTAAACTAATAGTCAGTGATTTTTTAAGTGTTTAAATCACAAAATTAATCACAGAATTTGAAAAATATGAACCAAAGCCAATAGAAAAACTTATTATATTTTGAATTAGACCTAGGTCCAAAAAATATCACAAATAAAATAAAGTTAATTTCATAAAATCGGTTATCTCAAAACCAAGTTATTTTCTCAACAATAGTAGCAGAGAAACAATTAACCTACCAATAAGAAAGTACATTTGACTCTATTGNTAAGGTGTCGGATCGATTGTTCTGAGTAAATTAGTTAGTATAAATGT
Source organism: Timema bartmani (assembly GCA_902151455.1). Lineage (NCBI taxonomy): Eukaryota > Metazoa > Arthropoda > Insecta > Phasmatodea > Timematidae > Timema > Timema bartmani. The sequence continues at coordinate 13,735 of CABFWB010006863.1, forward strand.
ATCCAATTCTCAATGGATGCGGAGACACAGTTGTTTGAAATGCGTGTACAGTTCCGATGCACGCACAGCTCTTTGTATAGGCTGTGACTAAATAGAAATATCATGTTTGCTTACGGTTTTTGTGATGGAAGGCCTGTTGCTGCTTGTAGAGAACTGTCGAATGTGCTCACTCTCTTAGATTATGGATTTGTGGGGATACATGACAATTGGGGGGGGGGGGGGGGGGGGGGCAGGGCCATGTCGTGCTATGATACAGAGAGGCGGCCGCATCAGGCGGCACCGTAAGGGGGTGGCATAAGCAGCAAAATCGAAATACAATTTGAACCATTCAATAACTAAAAATCTTTACGCAACACTTTTCTATATTGGTCTATGTTATTATGATATTGATACATACAATTTATGATTTACCGCACGTCTCTGCCTAAGCGCTTTTGATTTCGGTTTCTGATGCAGGTGCATTGTTGGCGAGCGCTCACCGAAAGACTTTTGATCTGACAGAGCGAAGCTATTATTTTTGTTTCGGGCCGGGCGCAGCTCCTAAAAGCTAAGGCGGCAATTATCACAAAAGACAATTGCATGTGTTATGTGTTGACAGTTCTGCTTTGAGATTACAATTATTGACAATATTTGATTTTAATGTTAGTTTGTCTCTAGAAGTGGCAAGTGCCTGTGCTGTGTTTAAATCAGTAAATCAGATATATTTGCATCTATACTAATTCAGTTTTTGTGTTTAAAAAGTATATCAGGTAAGAGAATTATTGTTTTTTACAGCAATTGTAGTTACTCATTATCATTGAAAATGATTATGTTATGACAATAGTGACTCGAATTAAAAAGAAGCATTTGCATGGACTGGGTATATCTCAGGTGTGGAATGTGTGCCTGTGTGTGATAAAGAGAGCTATTTAGGTAATATTGGGCTACTTTTGCATTCTGTGTGTGATAGAGAGTTGTTTAGGAAATATTTGCATTTTCCTACGTTTGTGTTCGTTATTTATTGCTCTATTTTTACCAAATTCATATACATTGAAGTGGAGACGATACAATAACAAGTTAAAGAAAGGCACATGTCAAAACGGCTGCTAGCTGTCAATTTGACAGATATTCGTTATCTATTTATTATGTTCTGTTATATACAAATCTTTATTTTATCTTTATTTTAAAGAAAAAACCTCTAAGCGGTGGCATTTCCTATACTTGCATCTTACTGAGAAAATCTACCACGTGTCCCCGGGGATGTGGAGGGGGGAGAGTTGGAGTACAGAAGAAGATAAAAGCTGCTACAATTAGCCTAGTCAATGAAGATCCGATTTCAGCAAATAAAAACAAAATATGCGAAAGTTTTGAAATTTGGCAGAGATGTTTAGTAAGGTGTACTTTCAAACATATTAAAAGTCCTGAAGTATCAGAAATGAGCTAACGCCACAATCTTGGAAAGTAGTTAAAGTTTTATAGTTTTTTGCAAATATCTCGTGAACTATTGATTTTATATAAAAAAAAATAGTGTTTATCCAATTTAAAGAATATTAAATTCTAAACAAAAAAGGTTTGATTCATTATTTTCATAACTATATTTTGCTAAGAGTAAATTGGTACCAAATATCGTGACAATAACCATCATCTTGGAGAATAGTTACAGTTCTATAAATTTTTTTTTGCAAATATCTCGCGAACTAATAATTTTATGAAAAATGTAGATACAATCAAAATTAAAGTGTATTTAGTTATAAACAAAAAAGTTTCGTTAGTGTTTTTCATAACTCTATTTTACTACAAGTAAATCGGCACTGAATATTGCAGCACTCACTTGATAGACAAAAACATTATTTCTCTGTAGGCATACAAGTTCATAAATTCGTAAATAATGGTACAAAAGTCCATAATCATCATTCTCCTCATTGTGGTACTCCTATAAAAATTATTTTATAGGTGAGTTTTATGACAGATATTCCTTTTTACTATTAGGGTCTATATTCCTTTACACTTACTTCACAATATGTGTATTTTTTTGTCAGCATGACTGGGGATCTCCTCATCAGCAACATAAACAAAATCCGATGTATCAACATGGATCTCGGAATCTTCTTCCACACAAGATAATGATGATATCAACTCTTTCATAGTGCTCAGTTCATCTTGATCTTATAATATCGACTGTGTTGACACCATTCAAACCATCTCCATGGCAGTTATGGCATACAACTGTGCAATTAATACCCCCTTTTCTGCATCCATACATAGATCCACAGCCAGTCGTACATTTAAAGAATAGAAGGTTAAATAGAGCCTCAGAAGTGACAGCGTCCAACGGCCATTGTTATGAAAGGAACAAGACAACTCTGTACACATTTCCACTCACAAAGTTTGCCATTTTTGGATTTAATGATACAATCAAAATGATTGCTGCTTGGCAGCTCCTTCGTTTGGTGGGAGTGAGGCAATATCTAGTTTGATTTTAGTTACAGTTTTTGTGAAAAAGTTGAATCAATACTTGTATAAAGATTTATCTGTAGAATGTGCACCATACAAAGCAAGAAAAATACACTCTCCAGCTCCAGAAACAGTTTCGTGTGAAGAGTTGACATTATTAAACACTTCAACTATATCATACAAATATTGACTTTTTGACATAGTTTGCCGCATTCGATTTTTACTTTCTTGAATAGGCCTACTGCATAAGTTGTATCACATCCATTGAAGTTGTGTAGGAAAAGAATACTATTTGCAAGTCCTGATGATTTTAGCTGGTGCGATGAATACTCTCTCAACTCAGTTTTTCCTTTGCCTGATTTGACAAGGAAAATTTCAATTTGTGGTGGAGCCAGTGCGAATAATAAAACCAGTAGTTCAACGTCCTCACCAATAATAGTTGCGTTTTCATTCAAAGTAGATGTTTTTATTGTGGTGCTACCGATGAGAGAGTCTGTGTTGTCAGTGCTTTCCCGAAATTCAATATCATTGTTCTTCAGCTTGACCGATAGCATGATAATCAATCTATTCTTATTTTTGTCATTTGATATGAATTGATCTTGTTGAAGGGTAACGCAATATAGAATAAATATAGAAGAAAACCCGCACTATCCTCACCATATCGTTGAGCTAATTTAATAACTTTTGACTGATCTTTTGTCTCACACTGTTGGCACTCTTTCTGCCAATTATCAAATATTTTCACATAACCCCAAACGTCCTAGCACGTAACCCACGTTGGGGTTGGGACCCACTGCCTTAAAACTATTTGAAGAGGTCCTCACCATGATATTTTTTAAAAATTTGGAATGCCCTTAAAGCTATTTAGTGTTCTTTGCCTGATTTTTTCCTAGAGAATTAGATGCCCCTAAAAGATATTTGAAATGGTCTTTCACTATCAAATTTTTAAGAGAGAATGCCCTTAGAAACTGTTTGGAATATCCTGGCACGACATTTATTTTTTGAATAAGATGCCTTTAGAAGCTGTTGAAAGTGGTCTTCCTCCAACGCATTACTGAAAATACTTTTAGAAGATAATTGGAGTGTTCCTCGCTTGGTTTTTTAAAAATATTATATGTATATACAACGTGTTTCTAAAACATTGCATCAAACTTTGGCAGGATACTCCTTGGGTGAAATTAGAATAATTCTCATAAGCAACCTAGGGTCCATCTTCAATATTAAGGGCGGTATACACCCCTAAAGACAGAGCTAAAAAGACTGTTGTGTGAACTATTATGAAAACTGCTTAGGGTATTACAACGAATCTTTGTATACTACTTATTGAAACCTTGATCATTAATAAACTAAATGTGCTGTTACCGTTACCCACCCCCATCATGTAAAAAAGGGGGGGTTGTAACACATTTTTTCTAAAATAAAATATGTCAGAGTAAGTATTACCAATTTTTACTTAAGATTACAAAACAGGGAATCAAAATTAACAAAAAANGACTTAAGATTCAAGGTTTAATTCTTGTGTAGACCTATGGGTGTAATTTTTCAGAGTACGCCTATATTTAGCCAATGTGAATATTGTTTAAAAGCCACCAACATACCGTTTAGAACTAAATAATACATATAATAAGCTTGTATTATATATACACTTCTAATTAAAAAATCAAATATAGTTTAGGTAACATTGACAAAAGTCCATGTTTATCATAAAGTTAGCGTAGATACCAATCTGATCTACTCATTCCTTGGCTTGTATACATATTTAGTATGTAACTTTTAGAAGTGCCAATTAAGTTTCAATAAGTTACGGGTGCCTTGTATGTGAACACTTGGGGCAGCTTGTGCCGTGTCTAGTCGAGGAACTGCCAAAGTTTGAATCGCTGTACAGCCACAGAAGCTCTAATGACTGTAACCCACTAATCGCAGCACAGAACAGCTGGTCCTATCAACATTTGTAACTCTATAGAGGTAATTAACTTAGAAACATGAAACAGCTTGCAACACACGCACCAAACTAATCAAGTTAGTGTTGATTAAAGGTAGAATGGCTCCATTGCCACTCTCTAAGTTCAGCGCAAAAATAGGGCCAAAGTTACAGTGCATGGCACATAATTTATTTCACTTGGGCACATGTCAATCTAGTGGGGGTGGGCTGTTGATGCAATTATCATTGTCAGCCCTTAAAAATCCAAATTAAAAATAAACATTCAAATGGAATCATTTGTAAAAGTAAGTAGCATTTCACTGTAATAGTTTTTTTTCTATCCTCATGTCTAACTACCTGTTTAAGTTATATGCATATACAATTACTATAGTGAGTTAAGTATAAGGGAGTATTTAAGAGGTAATCTACCCGCAGTTGCATAGAAGGAGAGTGGGAAACCATTGAGAAAAAAAAAACACCCTCAATTGACCTGACCGAGATTCGAACCCCCATTCCCCTTTCTTTAACAGGCCAGTCTAACACGAGAGTGACGTCTTAGAGAATTTGACCACTGAAGCGGGTGTAGGGCCTAACAGAATTTAAGTATAATGTAAGTCTACGTACAACATGTATTATGGTATGTTTTTTCCATTAGGAGTACACACTTTATGAAGATATTGACACACCTTATATAAAACCACACAAATGAACATTTAAGAGTTAAATACAAATTAAAATGTACAACCAAAACTAGGCATTAAAGATAAATTTTAATATAGGTAACTTAGTGAAAAAATAAATAGCACAGAGCTTGCCAAATTCCACAAGTTTAGTAAATTTAAGTATATTATATTTATTTAGCCCCTTGTTTCTCAAAATGTGTTTCGCGGCTGTGTCCACAGTCTTGACCACTTAAGGAAAAAAATAAAATATTAAGTTATGTGAAAGAGTTAATAGTACAAGAAGGAGTCCACTAAGTCAACAATACTTTTTACCTAAACCAAAAAATGCTGTCTTTTACTATTTAATCAACACAAACACCAATAGAATTTGTTTCGGAAAGGGGTACGATAGGTAGTAGCCTATATTAAGGTGGGTGTTCGATTAGTAGGCCCAAGTACAATAGCTTCAAACTCGAACATTTAAATATTAGTGCTATTCTGTGTGATCATAAAGACATAAAAAGGTGTCATTGAATTGTAGACATATTTACATTTTCATCGACCACATTTTACAGGTAATTTTGGAGGCTGTTGACTATGAACTATAAACCACTTGAGAATGGATGTGACATAAAAAAAAAAGTTTCCATAAAACCTCCTTATCTATACACTTCTGGATTGCCATAAAAAGAAAGCAGGTTACTGGGTGTCTAAAGAAAACTTATATATAGCAAGCAAACACATGTGTTTCATGCAGAGTTATTTTAAAATTTAAATATTTACTCTTCTTCTTTTAAAAACACAGTTTAATGTTTAGTAAGGAGATAATATAATATTTGAGAACCAACCATCATGTTATGATAAATTACTATAAAAGATGTCAAAGCAGGTGGTGTTAAATATTAAACAAGATTGGGAAGTATACATAAAACATTATTAAATTTTATACTCTAAAGAATGATGGTCAATAAACAGGGTGTCTACAGTTCAAGAAAGTCAAGAAAGAGTCAAGATATTAACATGGCAGCCAAAAAAGTCAGGAGAAATATCAAAAGTTTTCTATTTGCTTATAAAACGTCTCACAATAAGACTTGATGGAAAATTCATGAGTTTCTCTGTGCCCTCTTCTATCTATCAAGGTCTTCCCCACAAGAAGTGAATACTCTCGGAGAACTGGATCGCCCATTTTTCCAATAAAATTTTCTGTTATGATGGTGGGTTGAAAATTCTAAGGTCATCAGACGAGCACTTATAATGATTCCATTTCTTCATAACTATGTGGAATCTGATGAAAGAAATCCACTAGCATCAACATATTTCGATAAAGTAATATCGGATCTAGTAGACATGCTTTTGGTAGCAAAGTTGGAATTTATGTTATTACTTATCAGTTACCTTTCGAGTGATGCTTTTCTCCCATTTTGTATCAAAGACTACACATGTTGATGTGGAGTGTCTTATGTCACATGATTAAGAAATCCAACATGCATTATGTTAATCCCAATGCGATTAATGAAAATATATGTATCAAATCCTTTTGTATTGAAAACTACATCCGAAGCTACGATTGGTTTTGGAGATATTATTGCTTGCAAAGGTCAGAATGAACGACAAGTGTTCCCCAAGGAGTATTTGTTTGAACGCTTTATGAGAAATTCCTCTTAAAATGTGCTTTAAAATTAAAGATTGTCAAAGGCGCTTCTTGCCTCTTTCTAGATGCAATGAAAAGTGATACAGTGATACAGTACAAGTTTCTGAGTCACTGTTGCCCTCAAAGAATGTATTTATAAATATCACATGGCACCATCATCAGTAGTTGACACTGTCAAAAGAAACTACCTGCATGTGTGTGCAAGGCCATTTGTTAAAGAGGCATTACTTAAGTTCAATTGTGAGACACAACATTTTGATTCACTACTCATAAGTGTTCTAGCTGATGCAAAAGTAAGCAATAATGATGACATGGTGAAGTTCTTTGATAAAATTTTGGTAATATTTAATGGAAAAGCCAAAATGAAAGGGGGATTTTCAATTATTCTGATTAAAGTAGCAAGAAACACATCATCAAAAAACTTAGAAGCCCTCAAGACTACTAAAAATGAAGCTGATCAAAAATATCATCGGGAAAAAAAATGAGATTCTAAGAACTAAAGATTTTCCTGGATGCAAAAAAAAAAAGACTTGTAGAACAGCGGAATGAAGAAGTTGCCATATTGGATGACAAAATAATCAATCGTAAAAAAAAAGTAGACTGGTCACTATGATAGTGTTATTGAAATTATGTATTCCAATCAAAGCTTTTAAAATGGTTGATTCCATGCTTTATTGCTTGTGCTTTTGTGTAAGCCTTTCTGCATTTTTACTACATTTTATTGAAAACTACTATGCTTATTAATTTTCTTTATTCTTATTTTATATTGTTTTGATACTATACTTTTGTTTGTTTCTAAATATTAGTAAATTTTAAGAGTGATAATATCATATTAAACTGTCTTACCTGATTAAATACGGGTACTTATTTTTTAAGGCCATATCCTTCCAAATGAAAATTCAACACTTTTGCTATGTGCAAAATACTTTTGAAGTATTTTTCCCTGAACAATTAAAAGTTTGGTTTTTATCTAAACTGGCTCTCTTGGTAAGGGGTATTAAAAAATGTATTTGTACACATTTTTACATTCCAAACTTTGTCATTCTTATTTTTATAAAAAAAAAAGTCAAGAAAACTATTCTATGTTTCAGAAAAAGTCAAGAAATGGAACACTAAAAAATCTGTAGAGACCCAGTTAAATGTTTAGCATGAGAGCCTTTGTAACAATGTAACACACATATTATTAAAACTAAGAAATGGTACATTTAAAAGTTAACCAGGCTTGTGAACAATAGTAAAATTGATTCTTTATATTAATTCACTTTAATATTTTAACAATATTTTAGAACTGTGGATGATGTAGTATATCTAGGCCTTTATTATATATGTGATTAAAGCAGAAGTAATAAGTGAAACTTGTGTTATAAAAATGATACATTGTTAATAATTGAATTGATTAGAATTTGAAAGGATTAGTAAAAGTAAAAAAGGTAGAGTTTACAGATTGATGATTCCTTAGTTGTAATTCCCATTCTTCTTGTGTCTAGAAGATTCATGAGTGGCCAAAATTTCGTCAAATGGCAACCATTCAGTGAATAATAATGCATTTTGATAGTGTTATGTACCAAAGAATATATGATTTAAGCATTCACTGTAAATGTACCATCCCCTCTCTTGATCTAGTACACATTATGATATAGGCCTATATAAAAATTAAGATTATGTGAAACACAGAGAAATGTTTTAAAATTATTATATAAGGCTAATAAGATGGCAACTTTAAGTCATGTTCCACAAAACACCAAATAAATTACAAAACATACCATACATAACCTCGGAGTGCAAACCAAACGACAAGTAAAATGGCTGTGCAGCTTAGGAGCACTTTACTAGGAAAATGTTTGTCCTTGAAAGGATTTTGATCTCACAAAGTGGTCAGCCATAATAACTTTTGACATAAAGTCAAGATTCCTTTTGTTAACGGTCGCAAATTTGTTTTGCATCATGGTCATAATAGCACTTGCTGACAGGATTCAACCACCATCAATACACCTTGGCCGGATTTAAACACCATCAATACACCTTGGCAGGATTCAACCACCCTCAATACACCCTGACAGGCTTCAACCACCCTCAATACACCCTGAAAGGATTCAACCACCCTCAATACACCCTGACAGGATTCAACCACCCTCAATACACCCTGACAGGATTCAACCACCCTCAATACACCCTAGCAAACTGTGTGTTTTATGAAGTCTTTTATGTACTTGAGCTGAGAAGAAATTTAATTTTTGTGAATGCTATTAATAATAATGATGAAGTGCTTTTCACTAAGAATAAAGTCACTATCCTCAAAGATACAAAGTGAAAGTTCTGGAAGGTACTAAACAAAGCAATGGCCTGGATACCAAATACACCTCCATCTTAAAGCAAGTGCCCCTACAGGCTTTAGCAGCAAGTGATAAGTATAATCCATTCGAGTTGCATCATAAGCTAGGACATTTGGGATCTTAAAACCTAATAGAAGCTTGTTCCATTGGTAGATGGATGTAATATTTAGGCCACAGTTACAATAAACTAAACTATGTTTGCAAAATTTGTCTGGAGAAAAGACAGACCAGGTTTACCTTTGAAAATGAGAAAAAGGGAGCCATAAGATCCTTACAAATTGTCCACTGTGATCTGTGTGGCCTGAAAGAACTTAAAACTTGGGGCAAAAAGGCATTTATTCTTACATTCATCGATGACTATACTCACTTCTGTATGGCTTACCTATTAAAAGTAAGAGTGAGGTGAAGCAACTTTTGAAAGATTATGTTTCAGAGATTGGACCATTAATGAGCCTAAAAGTGTTCAAAATAGGACGTGATAGTAGGGAGTGCAAATTATTAGAATATAATGATCCTACAAGCATGGTGTTAAACTTAACTATTAACTTCAGCACGAAGCTTAAAAAGAGAATTGATACAAAAAAAAACCACATGGAAAGTGAAAAACTCAATTAGTAAGTAAAGATCTTTGGGGAGAAGCCATCCAAAAGTCTGATTTTTTATTGAAAAAAAGCCCGAGTGATACTATCAACTCAAAACCAGCAGAAAAAATGAACTGAAAAAACAAAAACAAATTTGTCAGGCCTGCAACTTTTTGGATGCCTGTGCCTATGCAAAATAACTTGGGTAGCTTGAAAAAGTGGATAGCTATTATGGGAAGTAGTCTAAGTTTTTTCCAGTTCTATGTCCCAAATGGCTACCATCTATTAGAACCAAGTGAGCATAAAGTTACACTCTCCTGTGATGTCATATTTGCTGAGAAGCCAAACCTTAAAACCATGGAAAAGGATGTTAAACTAAATTTTGACTAGGATACTGTGTAAAAAGATCACATAGTCAAAGAAGAAAGCACAAACAATGAGAATTAATGATGAATCATAAAGGAAAAGAAGAAAATGACAACATAAACACTACAGAAGAAAATGTTGAAGATAGAATAAGCATGATTAAAAGACTACCTAGGTACCATGGAAGTTTTATGGTTATATTGTTGGAGATAACAGGGATATAGAAGAGGAAAGCACCAACGCTAAACAAATGGGTGAAAATTCTAAACATTAAAGGGGTCATCAGTAAAACATGTAACGCTTTGTGTGTGTG
>CABFWB010006864.1:0-29329 GCA_902151455.1 Timema bartmani
AATCAGAGCGAGGGGGCGTGGTCACGTGACCAAAACCGACCAATCAGAGCGCTGTACTATCTGGTCCAGAACACTACTGGAGTGGCGGAAGGGTGAGCCATCCTATTTGTAAGAATGAGGAGGTATGGAGGAGATGTTAATGCTGTAGTGAAGTGTTAGTCGTATAAGGGAATTTAACATTATGGGTTCACGTAGTTTAGCAGCGTGAGGGTGAAAGGGAGGAGATTTGGGATGGAAGGGTGGGTGGGAGATGGTTGGCTTGGGAGGGGAATTTACTATTATGGGTCACGACGTTGGAAGCCCGGATTCTACATGTTGAGCTGAAAAGGAGAGTTGCATCACCATTCGTAGGGAAATTACTGTTATGGGTTCTGGGTGTAATGTGTGGAGGGTAGTGGGGTAGGAGTAGCGTTAGAGGGAGAGAGGGATGGGGAAGTATAATGGGGTGGAGGAAGGTATGGGGCGTCAATGATGGCAGTCTTGCTGAGCCAGATGTGGCTATTACTACATACTACTATTACCAACGCTAGAAAACGTACCCTATTTCGGGCTTTCGCTCAAGTTGCAAGTTACAGGCTTAATTATACCATAAGTCCTAGGAAATACATAATATTCCAGGATACAGCCTTATCTCCACTGCGGAGATACCGATGTTTCCCATTTCTTTTTTTTTCTGATTTTTGCACCGTATTGTACCACACGTCCGGGCTATCATTTTAATACATTAATAGAGTGGAAATGACAAAGGTATAATTTAGAGTATATTTACCCGCATTTAAGTGTAGTAAGAGTGTAAAATCAATCAGAAAAAAACCTGGCCCTAAGCACATACAGAACTATACAAGCCTAACGTTTATTCCACTTGCACGCCAATGCGGGTGTCCTGTTATTTGTTTTGGAAAGAAAGCTTTGGGCCTCCTGTTGTATTTAAAAAAAAATTAGGAGTTGATGTATCATCCAAGAGCCTAGAAATGACATATTTAAGCTAAAGATCGTCTGCGGTGATCGCACGCTTGTAATAGACTTGCAAGGGATAACTTTCTTTAAAGCTTAATTTTATAATTACATTTTTTATAGCTAATAATTCCATGAAACAACATTGAATAAAGTAATTCCCAGACCAGATGCATAAAAAAATTACTTGATTAGTATATAGCCCTTGTATTATTTAGTGGGTATCAATATTTTTTTCCAAAAACTGTAATATAACACAATCCATTGTATTAGTGTGTGGTGCGTGGATCCAGGGCCATTTAGAAGGGCAAAAGGTGGTGGGGTGGGTGATAGTTATGAGGTAGTTTGCCTGAAGTCCCCGTTTCTTGGAGGGTCCCAAACTCCCAAACATATTTTACAGCGTGGACTTAATTTTTTTCACCGGTTTTCTAAACCCATTTCTTATAATTTGGTAAGCTTTGTAAAGATAGCTTTTATCATTTTCTAATGTGCAGAAAACTACCTTGACTGTTCCACCATGGTACTACTTATAAGGTGCTTTTTTTTTGTAGATGGTCAATGAAATACTGCTGATAACTTTAATAACAGATGGAATGTACTCTGCTAAGATATTATATTAATAAAAACTAGTAAAACACATAAAGTAAGTTAATTATGGTGAGTGGATGTTGCCCCAACCCCTTCTGAATCCTCTGGAGGTTCTTGCGTATAGCACCCAACTTCATATTGTAGATAAGACTCTATTTACTACAAGTGTTATCAGCGAGGAACCACGCATCCTGTTACGTTGCACGGTGACCCCTGACAATTGTCTTGAAGAGAAGCTCTAGATCCTGTTTTGTCTTGAGGATCCTCTGTAGCGACGGTTAATCTCCTTGAATCCTCTCTCCCATCCCACCCTCAATTAGTCCTCATTTCCTTCCCCCTACTCACTGCCATGGTCCAATCATCAGACAGACAGTCCAGGGCTGTCTGCTTCGTACATTGTTTGGTCCTGAACCGTGCCCCATTGTGCCACCAAGACAACAGTTGTCTTCATTTTGTGATGCGAAATGCTGAGCTTTGCTTCAATCGATAGAGAGAACTAGAAGATTTGGCCGGTATTAACACATGTTTGAATGAATACATATAGGTCTGGTAAAACTAGATCATTTTGTTAGATTATTGATCTGGTTCCGTTACTTAAAATAGGTTCAATATTCATTAGGTTATTTAGATTAACTTTAAATTAAATTCGGCTGGCATTAAAACATGTTCGAATATTCGTAAATCCGCTAAAACTACTTAGTATTGTTAGATAATTAATTTTGTTTGTCTAATTTAAATAGGTCTAACTTTCATGGTGATCTTTAAATGCACAACTAGTTGTGCTTAAAATTTTAATTTGGCTGGCACTAAGACATTTTAAACATCTTTAAGCGCGTTATAACAAGTGAAATAATTGCTGTAGTAAAGTAGGCTTAAAACGTTTAAGAAATATAATTTGCCCCCAATATTGATAACATGTAATTACATAATTTTAACTTTCTCGCGACCCCTTTGATAGAGAAATTATTGTGATCTTAAAAAAAAATCAAACTTTTTTTTTTTTAATGGATATCGATGTTTCATGACCAACTGAGCCCAAAAAAGTTGATTTTGCGATTTTGCCTGCCTGTCTGTCTGTCTGTAGCTCGGCCTAGAGCCGAAACCATTCTATCAATCGGGTTAAAATTGGTATCTAGGGTTTTTATAAGGTCCCTTGAGTAGTTTTTGTAATTAGATAGACAACCCTAAAATAAAGGGTAGTTTATTTAAGATTCTTATGAGAAAAAATTGATTTTCTTGAAATAAGCTTTAAAGATTTCTTTTATTAAAATTCGTATCTAGGGACTGTTTAAGATTAAAAAGAATATAATGGCGCATTTCATTTTCCCGAGAAAATGACTTGGAGCAGCGGTTCTCAAACTGTGGGGATATACCTCCAGGGTAGGAGGGCACAAAAGGGGGGCGCAAGATATTTTCCGAACATTAAATATTATTTTTAACTCGACCTAACCTAATACTAGGGGGAAAAAGTTGATTGTGAGAGATTAATCAGTTTTGGGAATAAAACTTTTTTTCTATACCTAATATTTTGATCTAATTATTAAAATTATTTTGAACATTATACTAAAATACCGTTTGCAAATACCTACTTTGGTGAAACTCGATTTTCAACTCTGACATCTATGAAGGGTAAATATCGTGCAAGACCAGGTGTCGCCAAATAACTGAGAGTTGATCTTTCTAATATTACTCCACTTTATAGTGAACTTTATCTTCAGAAACAAGCAAATCCATCACATCATGTATAAAGATTACTTGAGAAATTTACACCAGCAAACATTAAAAAAAGATTAGTTAAAAATCAAAGAAAATAGTGTCATGAGCTATGAATTTTAAAAATGGGCTATTGGCTGATGTTTAAGAGCCACTATTATTTTTTCAACCATCGCGTCTTACTACCCGTTCGGGCTGTACGCATATGTACTAATTACACTAGTGGTTTAGGGATTAGGAAGGTTTAATTGAGATGAAGTGCATCCGCATTAGCGTGGAAGGAGAGCGGAAAACCATTTAGGAAAAAAACCCTCAGCGCACCCGACTGAAATCGAACAATGATCCCCAGTCTCAAGCAGTCTATTCCAACACGAGAGTAGCGCGTTAGACCACGCAGCCACTGAAGCTGGTAAGAGCTACTATTATTTTGTTTTGACTAATACAGGGTGTTCCCGGGTTAAACGACCAAACTTTCGGAAGAAGAAGTAGATCAAAAAACTAACTCAAAATGTATTTTGGAGATTTACTAGTTTTAGCCTCCCCTTCGCGCAAACAGCAAAAAACTAAATCAAAACATATTTTTCTGCAGATTTCCTCAGCAATGGTTTAATATTAATTTTCCTGGAAAATAGATCGTTCGTGCTGGATCTGTACCTTTGTCTCCGCGTACACCTGATTTGTCGCTATTATTTTGTGTGTGGCGGGAGGGGAGGGGGGCGCTCTAAAAACAAAAAGTGCATCAAGTGCCTGTTAATGACCTTCAATCATTACAACAAAGGATGAGGCAAGCTTGAGAAGAAACAACAGTCGCACAATGTCGGTCAGCCGCTCGTTCTGTCATTGATAAGCGCCATGTTTGTCTCCAGGCTGGAAGGCGTCAATTCGAACAAAATAAATAAAATATTTAATTTAATACCTACCTATTTTGTTTTTGATTTAATTTTTTGCTGTTTGAGCGAAAAGGAAGCAAAAACGAGCAAATCTCTAAAATATATTTTTATTTATTTAATTGATCCACCACCACTTCCCAAAGTTTAGCCGTTTGGACCAGGAACACCCTGTACATTGAGTTTATTTAAATTAAACTGTTCTAGTTATTTGAATGATGTTTTCTTCAATTCCTTGCAAAATGTTAAAATATATATGCATATAAATCTATTCAAGAAAAGAAAATACGATCACTAAACAAACCAAATATTTTTATTCTTAGATTGTTGTGGGGGGGGAGGGGAGGGGCGACATTATGTTGATGTAAATGGGCTCATAGGGGTAGAAAGTTTGAGAACCACTGACTTTGTTTAGAGGGTACTGTACATAAGGGAAAATCTCAAATTTTGATCAAATCTTCTCATCTCTATTAGATCATAAATAGCTTATAGTTGGAAAGTTGTAGTGCTATTGAAATTATTATAAAACTCTTATTTAAAACATTTTATGAAACCAATAGTTTCTGAGATATTGACTAGTAAGTTTTTTTTAAATTTAGGTCTGGGAAATTGGTTGCTAAGCTTTTAGGTGAACTGAGAGCTTACGTTTTTTTAGTATGTTTCTGTAACAGTGTATATCATTTCATTTATGCTCTTTGGTGGAATATTTCTGCAACAATTACCATGTTTTCGTTTCACATATTTAATGAGTTTAGAAAAAGTATCTCCATTTTTAGGTAAAGAAACGAGAAAGTCTATGCGGCGCACCATACCATTTATTTTGTTTTATATGATTTAAATATGTTTTGATACCTGTACAATCATTATGTATATTTGTCCTTTATCATTCAAATAACTTAGGGAGCCAAATATATGTAATAAGGACCGGTCTTATGCCTACTAGATAGATATTGCTATCGGGAGGTTAAAGTTAGCAACCAAATAAAGTTTATCAGCCACTTTAATATTTTACGCATATTATGAACTGAATTTATCAGCAAATTATCTGTAGGATAAATATATTTTTATGCAGAAAATGCAAGATTGGGACTGTTTTTACTGGTGCGCGTATGCGTATAAACCCTGCTGCTACCGCTACAACCTGGCTAGTGGCTACAACGCTCAACATTTGTTAAATAATGGTGGATAGACGAGTGTGAGTAAACAGATTACGTTACGTGGGCGCAGAAGCTAGGTTGTCTTGCAAGTATTAATTTCGGTGTCTGCCAAAATGTGGTCAATAGTTGGGTACAACGTTTACAAAATTTCATCTATTGTACTCACATTTAAATAATTTGTTCTTATATAACTATAACTCTACAAATAGTATGTCAATTTTTATAAAAGTGTAAATTAAATGTTCTAACTTTATATATAATTATAACCTCTGTGCCTACTAAACATATGAACCAAAATTTTAACCTAAAAACCAATTCTGATGGGCGAAACCTCGTGAAAAACAACGTTCACTATGGCAACGCCTATTTTAACTTACAGATAAAAGTTATCAGGTACTTAAACCTCCCGATAAAAATGTGATGGATAAATACATTTTATCTGGCAGATAAATGCTATCTTGCAGTCATAAGACGCATCTTTAACTTATCGACCAGATAAACATATTTATCGCCCAGATTGTGCCATAAGACTGGTCCTAAGTGTACTAGCGTATGTCAAGCACCCGTTCTCTATGGTAGTCTACTAGTATTGGACACAGTACCAGTGTATAAACCTTGGCCCTGGGCGTTATTGTTTATGTGTTTTGCTTCAGACTATGTCTTTAGACGACTCTGAAATGATTTAGATAAAATCGCGTTGGAGTCTAATATTTCATACCCACGTCGGGAAAGAACAAGTGGAGTATAGGAGGGCTTGGGGTTCACTTCAAGGTTAGTGCTAGATACTTATAGCTATTCTAGTGTATTTTTACCTACTTTCTCTCGATCCATTGGAGAGAGTAGTATTGTGATCGTCAACATTTTTAGCTCGAGATTTTGATAAATATTCGATGTTTCACTACCCCATGACGTTTGACCATATCTAATTTCAAATTTTAATCCCGATAAATGGAATAGCTCGAAATTGATACAGCTGTTATAGAACACTACTTTTCTGTTTGGTTTTTACCCTTTTAACTTTCATACTCTCTTTGTTTTTATTATATTTTCTTTCTACCCTTTTTTTAAACATTGTTTTTCTTTTCCTTACTATCCTTTTAACCTTATTTTGCTTTAGTACTTACATTTAAAAAAATTGATTTGATTTAATTTAATCATTTTTGACCTTTTTAACCTTTTAACCCTAAAATATGTTTCTCGGTCAAATCCGGGTATTTCACGGAAAAGGGTCTTATTTTTAAAGAATTGATAAATAGGGTCAGAAGTGTCAAAAGGATAAAAGGGTTAGAAGGAATAAAAAGGGTAAAAAGTGACAAAAGTACACAAAAAAAGGGCAAAATGTTATAAAATGGCAAAAAGGTTAAAAGATAGCAAATATTCAAAAGGGCAAAAAGGGTTTATGTTGAGGTTAAAAGGGAAAATAGTTGAAAAAAGGTTAAAGAGGTAAACAGGGTAAACGGATTACCTTGATTACCTTAAAAGCGGTAAAAAGTGCTGAAAAAGTATTATATTTACTTTAAGCCTTTTTCCCCTTTTGCACTTTTTAGCATTATTTCCCTTTTTAAACTTTTTAGCCTTTTTAAAAATTATTTTTGTTAATTTTTCCTTACATCCTTTATGTCCTTTTTAACCTTTTTACTATTTTTAGCCTCAATTATTCTTCCGGGTGAAGCCGGGTTCTTCATACTAGTATTTTATTAAATCAAATACTGGCTTATATATTTAAAGTCACTTTATAAACAATTTTATGTTATATTAACATGCAATGAAAGTTTTAAAAATAATTTTCAAACTAATATATTTAGTCAAATATACTTAAATTAAGTGTTAAAATGAGGCTCATCTGTTGAACTTCGCCCTTAAAACAAGTTCTATAACTTAAAATGTATCAGCAATCATTCTTGCACCAGAAAATAATAATATTGTGTCATTTTTAATTTCGCTCGATTTACGTAGTTTTTATATATCAAAGAAGCTTAAAGTTTATTTTAGTTTAATATTTGTGTAGAGTACATTAGGTTTTCAAGAAGGCAATCATATGTATTATTTGTGGCTATTTATTTTCTTCGCTGCTTGTTTAGTTTCAGACATTGAGCATTTGTATTTTATACAGAACTCATTTTGAGTAGACTTAAATGCCCACAACATGTTCTAAGCTTTGGGGTAATACATGCACTATAAACAAAAAAAGTATCATGTTGGTTCGTGAGTAAATTGAATGGTTGGAACGCGTTGTAGCCATATTGATTTGAACATTGACCGAAATAAAGTACCCGTATCGGGCTGTGAACATTTTCTTTTGGCCAAAATGCGTTGAATATATTTTGATCTGGTGACTGAAACAAAATACCCAGATTAGATATGTGTAAACATGTTCTTGTACTCAAAATCTTTTGTGGCCATTTTGATTTGGCTTCTGACCGAAACAAAAACCAGAAAAGATCTGTCTGAATATTTTCTTGTGGCCAAAATACTTTGTGGCCATTTTGAATTAACGACTGACAATAGCCCTGACAAGCTATGAATAACTTCTTGTATCCAAAACGTGCACTGGCTGTATTCGGGTATTATGTTGTATTAAAGTTAGATGTGTAGTAGTATTTGACGTGTTTTTCTAGTTTAAGCTAGCTGTAGATCATTTGCTCTCATAACGTTATGTTTAAATAATGGACGTGAATTCAATTATTTGTATTACTACTATTAGGCCTATTATTACTAACTTTGTTCAGCATTGTGTTCCGACTAGGGTAGTGTGAATTGAGTTGGTACCAGACAAGTGGTGGTTGAAATGAAACTACCCCCTCTCTCCCCTTATCATCCTCTGGTCCCTCAGCAACCCCCCTTGTTCTGATGCTACACGCTATCACTAGTGGGAGGAGGGGTGTGGCGTGTCAGGCCCATCATTCATCCCCAAGACTAACTTCCCATTATATCCGCACCGTGCGCCACGAGGCCAATTTTCACGTCAAGCCCCGAGGAAAGTTTTCCGCTGACACAGCGCTTTACCTCTCCCTCCCTCTCCTCTCCTTGCCACCTTTCCTCCGTGGGATTGCAAGTAGGAGAGATGACTTTCCTGAACCGCTCTCTGGTACTTTTCAGTGATAGGTAGCAGGGTAGTCTATTATTGGATGATAGCTAGAAACATAAGCTTAGGGCTATTCTGTTGTTATTTTATTAAGTACCGGTATTAAATACGTCATAAAATTATTATCTAGATTAGAAAAACATAACAGATACCTTAATGAAAAAAAAATTAAATATTTTACATTCATTTTATAGGTACACAGATCATATCAGCACATAATTTACAAACAAATACGCCTAATATCAGCGTCTAGGTATTTACTCATCAAATAACAGGACAAAGCCTTATAGGAATTATATATAGGCCTTATTCTCATCTGCACTGTTCAGAATCGAACCAGAGTACCCTGTTATTGTTATTAACGCCTCTAAACACCTAGTTTTGGGTTGGGGAAAAAAATTGTTTTAATTCAAACATGAAACTTTTGTGTTCATACTAACTTCCTTACACAACTTCAAAAGACTTCACCCAACTTTCTTTACGTAGCTTAGCCTAACGAAAGTAAGATATATTTTTACGAAGAATAATCAATTATAAAGTGTCAAGCTAAATTTATTTTTAAACAATAATTTTACAATTGACATGTATAAGGCTTCAATTGCATCCCTATTGAACTATTTGTTTTATAAGTATGGCTTAGTGTCAGTGTGTAGGATATTAGTGAATTAAAGTGATCATAATGAATGTCTTTTAAACTATCATTTGTTTGAATAACAAATGAAATATCACATTATGAAGTAATAAAAACCCAGACGTTCAGGGATCGAACACCGTCCTTCAGAGTAATGCTCAAACAAGCTAAGCATACAAGCAGCTCCAGAGTACTTATTAATAAAATATTTATAGTTCATTATTAACATTCCAGTACTGCAGTTGTGGTCAAACAGTGAAAGGTGTAAGACTCGTATTGAACTTGGTCGCTGTTGGAAGGGTGGGTTGAGGTTTTAATCCTGGCTGGGCGCACTGGAAGCGTTTGTCTACATTTGTTTTTATCGATGTGGTGCTATCATCATCACCTTCGCGCTAATTCAGATGCACTTACTTAATTCTTCCACCCTCATATAAAGTCATATAGTCCTTGTGTTGAATGTATGAACTTAAAAAAATCATAGCCCCTTCCTACCCCCAAACCTCCCCCCAACACAAACCTCCCCCCAACGCATGCTTTCGTAATCTATAATAACCTACACAGCGAATGTCTACAGTCCAATTTTTATAAGAAGGGCATTTTTTTAGAATACAAACTTTTGCGCCCTACATTGATAATATTATAATTATTTTATAGATTGTTATAATATATACCAGAGGGGACAGCTGCAGATCATATGACTTGACGTATGAATACTTGAAATTATCGCTAGCAACTTTTCTAGCTGTCAAATAAGGATCTCCCTATGAAAATCAGACTGTAGGTTCAAGATATATTTACATAAAGTAGTAACGCGTCTTCTCAAGTGTAAATAGGGCAACAAACGTTACAATTATTATTTTTTTTCAACTCAATGTGGGTGGTTAAAAGCATGAAATGTGTACAGTGAACATTTGTCTGACAGGCGTCTGTCCTTTACACCCGCATTACCTCTTTCTCCAAAAACAAACAACAACAACAACAAAAAAAGCTTTATTATAACTTGGAAGTCTCCACCGCCCCGTTTTCGGAACAGCAGTTTTAGCGGCACAGTTGAACGAACGACGGTACTGAACTCTCTCGCAACACTTGCCAAGCGTGATGTGCGCCCTCTCTTCCCACCCACCCTTTAGAAGCCCCCTGATTTCACTCATGACGAGTCGGCCCGTGACGTCACCAGACATTTTGGGGAGAGGACTGATGCTCATTTTATACGGTACTTGTGATTATATCCTTTCCGTCTGAGCGAGGGTGAAACAGCCTGAATGTGGATTTTAAAGTAACTGGAAACTGAAACCTACAACTTTTTAAATTAAATTTTTACCAAATAATAAAATAGAGATATTCATTTCCCAATTTTAAATTAAATAATTTTACCACGTTTTAGTAAATATTCGGATCACACGCACACATTAATTACTCTGATGAATCCGCTCCGGTGGCTGCGTGGTCTAAAGCGCTACTCTCGTGTTAGATTAGACTGCCGAGGATGGGTAGATTGGGGTTTGATCCCAATAGGGTGCACTGAGAGTATTTTTCCTAAATGGTTTCCCACTCTCCTTCCGCGCAAATGCGTGTGCACTTCCTCTCAATAAAACCTTCTTAATCCATAAACCAATAGTGTGATTAGTACGAATGGGTAGTAAAACGCGGTGCTAATAAAATGCTAATGGAATAGGGATGATGAAGGTAGTATAGTAGTATATAAATGTACCCGAATTTGCTTAGAGGAGAAATTATTTAGGGAAAATCACCCTCATTACACCTAACTGGGATAAGAACCCCGATCTATCCGTCACCGGCAATCCAATCCAACACTACTGTGATGGGTTATGCCATGCATGCGCCCACCGATGTATGTTTAGTCCCATATAAATAATGTGATATACTAATGGGTTGACATTTATCTAATGAATACATTATTTTTAATCTGGGGTTGGTTATTTATTTGATCCACACCTCTCTACATCTATTTTAGGTGATTTAAATCTATCTTAGCCACGCCAGTGGTCATGCGGTCTAAATGTAAAACTCCTTTATTCTGGTATGTCGATAACAGGAAGGTCGGTGTTCGGATCTCGGCTGGGTGTACAAAGGGTGATTTTTCATAAATGATTACCCATTAGTTACCCATGCAAATTTGTGTGTATTTTCTCTCTAAATTATACCTTCCTCATTCTTTCCCCACTAGTGTAATTTATGTAATCATGTAAATATTTTTATTTATAATACGTTCAACTCGAGCGGCTAATGAAACGCATTGGGAGGATTATTATATTTATTTTTCAATTTAGTGTAACACTAACCTTGGGGATTCTACAAGGTCGGGGCTCAAACACTGGGTTAACTTGGGATGGCTTCCATTTGTCTAAATTACGTATTTAACGTGAATATTCCAAACCGACCGATTATATTATCAGCACATTACTTACAAATGAATACAACTCTAAAAAAGACACAGCACCCAGTCTCCTGAATAGCATTTTTTCACTCATAAAGGGAGAGTTGATAATTTCCAAGCCATGCTTAGTATCGATCCTGATTTCTTTAATTAAATAGTAATTTGCACTACTGGCTGAACATGGGAATTGCGTGATTTGATTAGGACTTTTACTGTTTATTCACACGTTCGCCGAAAAACCAGCGCAGAATAGAAACATGGCCACCTGACGAGCTCTAGGCCAATCACAAGATTTCCGCCTCATCGGCGCGATATTTTCCGCTAAAGTTCAACTCATTTCTACTTCATCCGCTCTGTCTGAAATATTCGGAACAGGAGAACCAATCAAATTTCAAACTCAACCATTTCAAATCGGTGCGCATGCGCATTTGACCAAATATGCACTGTACAGCCAAAAGAAAGCAGACAGATTCGCTGGCTGTTGTGAGGAGATTTGAAACAACCCGTTAATGGAAAGCGTGTGTATCCATATATTTGATTGTGGCACGACACAACGTTATAATTTAAAAATAGTCATCGGGAGAATGATCTAAAATATATATATATTTATCCACTAGAAAATAAAATATGTTGATAGTCAGCTGTTTAAGTTTGCGTTGCAATGCATCATGGGTCAACAAACAGCGTATGTGCTACTGCACCACTCAAGCAGATCCTACTCTCTATTTTCGGTGAAAGTGTGAATCAAGCTTTACTCTTAATTTAAATGTGTCTGCTGTCAAATACCGTGATACTCATGACAAATATTCAAGATCTTTTTTTAGCACTTCACCTTAATATCCATACGCTTATGTACTAATCACGTCAATGGGTTAGGGATGAGTAAAGTTGAATTTAGAGGAAGTATACCTGCATTTGTGTGGGGGGAGAGAGAGAAAGAGAGAGTGGGAAGCCATTTAGGATAAACCACCCGATGGGGATTGAACCACAATCTGACCCGTCATTGGCAGTCTAATATATTGCAATAGCAACACCTTAGATCATGTGGCCACCTAATTGGGTTTTAACAACTATTAGGATTACTATGTGTAGAAAATTAAAATTAAATTCATCTATTGAAGCAAATTTTCAGCCAAAGAAAGTTTATTTGTCATATAAATATCAAAAAATGGACCTTAAGTTACGTTAAAGCTTTTATTAGTTAAAATGCAATTCTATTAATAGCTTAAATGTGTATGGTTATAGATAATTTATTTTAAGAGATACCGAAGAGGAAGATATTTTACAAAAGAAACCTCATCTAAATCATTGTGGAGAGAATATATAAAAACCACGGTAATAAATCATATCTGAGAAACAATACCCGAAGCACCTGGCTGAGACTCGAACCTATAACTCTTCACCACCCGCAATTTAGTCTATTGTGAGCCTGGAGATTTAAACCATATGATCAATATATATATGTTTCCCGATGCCGACAAAAAAATGTTACAATCATTTTACGTTTTCTAATTCCATGGTAGTAAAACATTAATATTTTCAAACCATGTGTTCCAATCTAGTGTAATAATTTAGAGTGGTTTTAATTGAGGTATAAATGTATGCATATATTATAATGCTACGAGTTTGCAACGTTTGTAGCGTTTATAACTAATCGATAATTGAAAGAAGCTCCCAGGACCATCATATCCTTTATATTCACCCCCTTATCCCCTCTCCTCACGTTCATAAAACTCTGTAATTGGAATAAGTTTTCTAAAGATAATTTATAGAAGTAGAGAAGGAGAAGAGAAGGGATGTTAAATAAAGAAGTGACTCTCCCTTTTCAAGCTTCTCCCGTGCCTCTAATATATTTCTACGATGTCACTAGGAAACTGCGATCAAGAATATAGAGTGCGCCCGCTTTATAAAGATCCCATTAAAACTTTTATCCAGATCCATATCTTGTTCCGAAAGAGTTCGGTAGGCGTTAAATTATTGGCTGCAAAGCACTGAATATTTCATGAACACAAGTCTTTGATACCATAATTTAGTGTCGATTAGCGTTGGCCTACTACAAAACCTTCACATGTAATAATAATAATAATAATAATAATAATAATAATAATAATAATAATAATAATAATAATAATGGCCGCATACCAGCCGATAAGAGACCGAAGACTGTATCAAAGGGTTTTTAACACGCTTCGTCATAAAACTTGTTATAAACTGCCGCAAATAGTAGGGTTACTCTTGAAATAAATATATCAATCAGTGCATGAATATTTACAGCAACGGAATACATGTAATTAAGCCTTCTTATTTTGCTAACCAGTTGGGAAGTCTACACCGCCATTATAGTAGTATTTATGTTTTCGATGATAAAGGTACCATTTGAATTGTAACAACGTGTATTTGCATCACGACGTGAATATGTATAAACGGAATATTCGTGTGCCACAAAAAATGATTAAGTTTAGTCCATGTGGCTTTGTTTTATCACTACGTTCAAAACCTAGGTATTAATGGGTTGTTTTAAGGGGTAATAATTAGGAGGGTAGCTTAGATGAAATGCACCTGAATTAACGTGGAGTTCATGGGAACGCCCCAACGATAAATCACATCTGGTGAATTACCTCCAGTGTAGACAGCTATGATTTGAGATTCGTCACCGACAATTTAATATAATGCGAACCTGATGTTTTATATCTTGTGATAACTGGTGCAAACACGTGACTATGTATTAATTGTAAAAAAAAATATTCCAGTGCTGAAATTAACTTGAATGTTAATATGAAAATATTTATTTTTCACATAATTACCAGGCGTAAGAAATATAAATTTATCAAACTCATCAATTTTTAAGACTATACTGTTTTATTTAACTGAATCCTTAGTAACAATTGACATTGTCCATCGTTGAGGACTGATGATACCTTGGGGGAGAGCTGAGGAACAATTTTAGAGAACCTTGGTTCAATTCCGGCTATTACAGATAAACTTATTTTGTATTTTTACAGTAAGAACAAGATAAAGAATACTTTTCTTAAATAATAACACAATTTCTTGCGGTGAACATTGATACCATTTTATTTCAATATTGATATTATTTAATAATATATATCATTAAGGAGAGCTGTAGAAAGATATTATCTTGGCGTAAGTTGTTAGTTATTTAAAGCAGTTTTAGTAACTTTGTTAAGTGAAGGGTACTATTATTTCTGCGGGGTTTTACTAGAAAATGATTAGACTCTAGGATTGATTGTTTAGTATTGGAGATACTTCCCTTTTTAAACTGAATATATAGAATATGTGTATCTAGAAAATGCACGTTAAATATCCTCAAATAAAAAAATCAGTTGAAAGACAATCCAAACTTCCGAGCAGTAAAAGGGCCTATACTTTCCAAGCAACGTGTCTCTACTGATAAAGAGGAACATTTTCTCAACTCTAAAGAAAACGGTAAGTTAACATCTTTCTCTAAGCGTGGAGCTCACTCATTCCATCCCTCCTTCCTTTTGCCATTACTTTTACTGAGAGACACGAGCAATTTTCATAGCATAATAATTATCTTCTAAAAAAA
This sequence comes from Timema bartmani, assembly GCA_902151455.1. Lineage (NCBI taxonomy): Eukaryota > Metazoa > Arthropoda > Insecta > Phasmatodea > Timematidae > Timema > Timema bartmani. Next base: position 14,979 of record CABFWB010006864.1, read on the forward strand.
ACACATATTCCCGTCGAAATTCAACCGGTAAGGTGGAGGAAGGGGGAACACTTCGACGCTTCTAACACATCAATTTGAGTTCGAGAACTCGTCGTTTCATTAGAACCTCGATAGAGAATGAGAAAAGTATGTGGAGTAGTGGGTTGAGAGGGTTATTTAAAAAAAAAAAAATCTGCCTCCCTCGTTCACCCCTTCTTGAGTTGCCCCTAATCAGTGCCCCATCTCACGTTCCCTACTACCGAGGTGAAACGTTATGAATTATAAAACAAGTCACTTGATTATAGAGTCGAGTTAGAAATGCGAGATCTCCCACCCTATTTTATCCCCACTCTCCACGGTTGAAAACAATAAATTAAGACAGGCGGGGTGGTTAAGAGGGCTGTATTCTCAACCCTCTCCCGCCTCCCAGTAATTAAGTTGTGGACGTGTTAAGTGGGGAGTGGTCAGTGTAGGGTAGTAGGGCTAGGGCAGGACTTAGGGACTTGGCAAGGTTGACTCATACGTCAAAGACCCGCCTCGGTGGTGTAGTTAGCTAACGCGCTAGTTTCATGTTGAAGTAGACTGCTGAGGGTGACCTTGTGGTTTAGGGGTAGGGTGTTGGACTTCTGTGCTAGGGGTCCGGGGTTAAATCCTCGGTCCCGGCACAGATTTATCTGATTGCCAAACCCTTCCTACTTGTGAATGTGTGGAATGCCAGGCCTCCACCGTGGTTCGGATCCCACGTTAAACTGTAGGTCCTCCATTTCATCTCACTTATCACCCTACCATTACACATTAGCGTAAGTGCGTATAATCCGAACCGGTAGTAAGACGTGATGCTAATAATTATTATAGTAATAATAATAATAGCCTGCCGAGGATGGGGAGATTGAGGTTCGAATCTAGGTCGGATAAACTGGGGTGGTTTTTCCTAAATGGTTTTTCACCCTCCCTACACGCAAATGCGGATTCACTTACTCTAAATTCAACCTTCCCAATTCCTTATCCATTAGCTTAATTAGTACTTAAGCATATAACCCAAACGGGTAGTAAGACCTGATGCTAAATAAATAAATAAATATAAGTCAGAGTACACGTGCGTGGATAGTAGGATGATTGTAGGAAGCTCTAGTACGATTCTCATATAAAATACAAAAGTGGTTGGGTTTTTTTTCTGTCAACATATATAACATTTTACTATTTTATTAGCGTTATCTTATAGGTATTTATAAGATCTATCTTTTATTGAGATATAAAATTCCCGTAGCACAATTTCCTACGTCATGTCGACTCCATGTCGATTGCGGTATGCAAAAGAACCCTGGCAGATATGTAAAAAAAACTTTCCCGGCAAAATATGTAGGCCCTTTTGCTCTCGCTCACAGAAATTCTCGTGTGCCGATATAATCATTTGGTTCAGAAAGTGCATGTTTAATGCCTTTAATAAATATAAATAAGAATATATGGGAAGATACACATAATATGGATGAAGCTACCTCATGAAATACTCTCTACACCTTGAGCCGAGGGTGAAGGATGCGTATATTTACTAGAACTAGGACGACCCAACTGGGAACGGTCAGGAGATGCACAACACGTAAACAAAACACTCGTCTATTTTTTTTTATCAGCGATCAAAATGTTCAATATTATTTTACTTTTTTTTCCATGTTAGTCATTAATTATTTTTACTATCCCCCACCCATCTTGGAAAAAGAGAAGCGCTACTGCTCAGTAGTGTAGCGATATTTATTTATGGGTGATTTTATTAAAATCCTCTTTTTATGTTTAAAAATGTATTTACTTAACCTAATTATTTTAATAATAGGGTTAACTCCTATAAGCGTTATAAACAAGATTATTTCCTTCTCACATTATTTAGGTTACAAGTTACTGTCCAACCATAACCATACTTTCTACAATGTTTCAGTAGCCAAGTAAATATCAACAAAGTGTTAACATATTTTGACTTTTAGTTGTAGCTTAGTGGTATAAGATTCTGGACTCGCATTGCACTTGGTTTTTCTTAAGAAGGTCTGAGGATCAATTCCAGCCGTAAACGCTGGAGGTTGTTTCCCCCTTTTTAATGATCACTGTGATTTTACCATCCTCTTTAAAATCTAATGCTGTTTAATTTCTTTTAAATTGTCCACCTTACGCTTACTCATTAAAATAGACCGTGTGTTTAGCTTAAAACTAAAAAAATAAAATTGTATGACACAGTCGCACTAATTTTCTCAAATTGTGTATTATAGCTTCAAAGCAAATGTTCAAAATGGGCTTTTCAAAAATTACCCTCAAGTAAGTTTTATTCATAAAAACAAACACATCACAATAAACAACCTAATACAAATTCTTGGCTTAGAAATTTAAACAAATTGTTCAAATATTTTTAAAAAATTTAAAATTTTCAAAAATAAGTTATTTTTAAACTACTCTAAAATTACTGGTATTTTTTTAAATAAAAATATTTCTTATTAATCATAAACAACTATACCAAGATATACATTTTTAATTCGATAGTTAAGGTCAGTTTATAAAATGTCATATTTTATATAATTTATTTGTGGTAGGTAAACTACTATTAAATCAATTTATTTTAGAAAAATAAAGATACACTATTCATTATTATGTAAAAAAGTCCCCCGATATCAATTTTGTACAAATCAGTATTGTAATTTTCAAGAATATTTAAAGTTTATAAAATTTAATCTCCTGTAATCTACAAAGTTTTTTTAAAAAAACACACAAATATATATAATTATTTACTACGTAAAAAACCAACATATCCCCATTTTGAAACAAATTGCTATAGTCATATTTTTAAATATTCGTTTTATAAAAAGTCATCAGTAAACTACCCCTAAATAATTTTAACCCCAAAAATAAGCATACAAATAAGTACACAGTGTTAATTTTCATGCCAAACACTCTCAGATACCCATTTGAAACCAAATCATTAGTCATTTGTAAAATATTTCAAGTTTTTGAAAATAAGTCATCAGTAAACTACCCATGAATGAGTTTTTAACCCAAAAACGACTGTACAATGTTTTTTGCTATGTCAGACACTCCCTAGAAACTATACATTTTTTTTAAATCACATTTTTTAAATATTTTGAATTTTCAAATATATTCCATCAGTAAACCATTCTTCAACGAGTTTTTGCCCAATGAATTCTATAAAATCACTTATCAGTAAACTACTCTTACTTTGAGGGCCAGGTTCAAAATCAAAGAAAGTCCTCAGCTATATTCCTATAAAATCTAGATATCAAGTTTTAACCAAATCCGTCCAACCCTTTTGGATCCGTGGCCAGGGACAGACAGACATACAAGGGGACAGACAGAATAGTAAAATTCACTTTTTTGGTTAGGGTTCATATAAAACGTAGAGATTTATAAAAATCTCTAAATTAATTTTTTTCACTATGGTATCAAAATACTTTCTCTTGAGATGAGAAAGTAAAAACACAAAACTTTAAAAAGGGCAAATTAATTTAATATTATTTATTAAATATTAAGTTCACAGATTCAATTTTAGGTAACCTAAAAAAACTATTATTGATAACATTAGGGTTTAAACTTTCGTGAGGATTAGTTAGTGACCAAAGGACTGGATGTTGTATCTGTCTTTCCTTGAATTAATCAGTTTGTTTGGGTAGTGCAAATTAAATACCATAAAAATATATACGTCACTGTGGTATAATCGGGCCATATGTAGTATGCACGAGATAAAACGTACCGGAATCAAGTGTATCAGTCGCTCGTCTAGCCCACCCGGTATACTGTGTTAGCTTTTATCGAAATATTTGAACACAACGTGGCCTCGGGAATAGAAAAGGAATCAGGAGACCGAACCGACCTTTTCAAAGTACGGTAAGTTCAGCAGACTGCATCTGCTATATTGCAGTCATTGGTGTAGCAGGTTGCAATGTTTGCTCCAGTAGAAGTTTCAAAGGCCATGGCGATGTGTAAAAAACTAACTCCCATAGCACATTTTAATTAAGCATCGATGAGCTTGACTAGTACGTGGATGTGAGATCACGAGACCAAACCAACCTTTTCCAAGTAAGTTCAACAGACTGCATTTTTTGCTCTATTGCAGTCATCGGCGAAGCAGGTTGCAATGTTTGCTCCAGTAGAAGTTTCAAAGGCCATGGCGATGTGTAAACAACTAACTCCCATAGCACAATTAATTAAGCATGGATGAGCTTGACTAGTACGTGGATGGGAAAGTTATTTAAAGATCTGAACAAACCTGATGACACTAGAGTTTCGAATTTCACAGTAATCAGTTGGGTCCACAGTCCATCAAGCTCGGTGATTTAAAAGCGTAAGTAACATCCTTAATGATTACGAAACACGCTAGCCAATTTGCCAACTTTATAAATGATTCAGGAAAAAAGGTTTGATTGGCATTACTTGATTTTGTAGTCCTTGTGAAATTACATTAGAGAAAAAAATCAGCTGTTAAAAACTAAAAATCAGTCACAAGATTTACTAAACCTTTTATTTAATACTTTGGAATTCTAATGCAATATTTTTGTGTCTACAAATACAATTTTCTGATTAAAACGAATCACACATAATAAAGATGTATTAAAATTAAGAGCCGAAACAGCTAATTCACACACAAAAAAAAGATATAATGTATAATAATGGTGTGTCTGTGCTAAATCAATCTGTAGCTCGGTTTGTAGAAAGATTAGCCAGGGGACTCCTGGAAGCACTAATCGTACATCCATTTCGCGGAGGCTCTTTCCATGTCCCGATGAGATGAGGGTATGATAGTGAATATTACGGAATGTTTTTTTTTAGCACCGGGTCTTTTTACACATTTGGGTTGTACGCTTATGTACTAATTACACTAATGAATTAGGGGTGTGGAAGATTGAATTCAGAGGAGGTATAACTACATTTCCGTGGGGGGAGAGAGAGAGAGAGAGAGAGAGAGAGAAGAAAACCATTTAGGAAAAACCACCATCAATACACGCAACATGGGTTCAAACCACGATCCCTTCGTCATCAGCAGTCTAGCCTACTGCTAAAGTAGCGCCTTAGACCACGCGACCACTGAAGTGGGCATGACGGATTGGATACAATGAATATCTTAACCCAACTTAAGCCTAATTAACTACAAGCCCAGGGGAACATGGGAAATATTCTCCTTTCGAGAAGAAGCCCTTGGTATCAGTTGGGAATTAAACCAGGGACTTTTAGGTCAGCAGCTCTGACTACTATATCACGAGGCCGGCATTTATAGTAAATACATAATAACTCAGTCTACTTTTTAAAAGTATTTCAGATTTGAATTTTTAAAATTGGTAGCTAAATCAAACTTGCACTTGTATACATTACACAAAGAGATTCAAAACTCTCTTTACAAACTTTAATGGCAGATAAGGAACACTAAAACAAACCTTTTTCATTAGTGAATGTTTGTATCCAGGCGTCTCCCTTAGATGCTGGAGGGAGTTGTTGGTCCATAAATGAAAGGCAGAGAGTGTTTATGCCTGACAGCGTTGACGCATTGATCGCCATATATTTTCAAAGACTCCCCGGGCCCATATTCTAGATGCGTATCAGAAATCTCAGAATCCGCAAAATGCCCTGTGCTAGTCATACAAAGTCCGCGCCACGAATGACGGAGGTGAAAAATATCCATTTGACGCGTCGGCCAACAGCGCGCTCTAGCAACTGAGGGTGACGTCTGAGGATATAGGCCTACATTCATTAACGAAAAAAGTGGGTTTTAGAATTTCCTATCTCTTATTGAAGTTTGTAAAGAGTGTTTCATATCACTTTGTAATTATAGCCTAGGGTGCATGCCATTTCATGACTTAAAGCCTTAAAGTCGCCATCTGCTTTACTGCACAAAATATTATCTTATTTCATGACAACGGCAGTTCCACAGTTTAAAAACCTAGTATATTTGGTTGTATCCCTATTATTAAAGCTCACTTCATTTTTATCTTTTAAGGAAATTCTAAATCTAAGTTTTTAAATAATTACCTTAATCTTAGAATTGAGACATTGAAACATAGTTGATACACTACTAAATCTAACGTTCTGTGTAGTTTTAAAAATGATAAAACCAAACATGTAAGACAGTAATGTTTTTAGAATGTGTTAGTATATTTCGCCTATGTTTTGCCATGATCCGTTATTGAAATAGTAAACTAAATTTATAATAATATACCTACTACCTTATCTCTGAAAGTCTATCATGTGTCTAAGCGTTTCAGTAGAGGGCTACCTTGGAATGGAATGGTAGAAAACGTCAATTAAATAAATATTTTCTCAGTTTTATAACGAAACACATTTTTAGCCAAAATGAATGAAACATCACTTAAGAAGAGACTAATAAATTTTGACAAATGACACCTATACACGGGAATTGAACCCACGACCCTTAGCATAGCACACGCATGTCAAGGGTCTTAAATTCTATTCCCTTGTCTAGGTGTCATTTTTCAAAATGTTCTAATATATCTAAAGCGGCTTTGTATCCGTACTAAATATCATGTTGAGCTCCCAAGCTTTGCTAGTAATGTACAGTACACATAAAAGTGAAAACAGATGTTTTCTCCATTCAGAAAATATGTTTAGTTTAATTTTCTATATTATATAATAATCTGAAAAATTATCCGTGACAAAATAATATAAAATTACTTTTGAGAATACTATACATAGGAAGTAAAGCTGAACTTATCTATTGAATCAATATATTATTTATTTTAACAAAAAATATGTTTTAATAAAAACTGAATACATAAAGATAATAACTCACGATCCCTTCATTCCACCCAACCTTAATATAATATTTGAGCAAAAAATAAATATAAAAAGTCGTTCTATAGCTTGGAATTTAACTTCCTTAGCCAAAACATAATTTTAGAATATAACAACTCACTGAAATTGAGTCGTGAGTGGAAAAGGAAGTCCTTTTAAAGGTGAGAATGATAGGAGCAGAAAGCTCCACATTAGAAATAAAATAAAGGTAATAAGAGAACGACAGTAATAATCCTGTCAAGAGTCATCCAGCTGCTCGCCCTACAAAAGAAAGCAAGAGATTTCCGTTCCGGAAACTAAACAAAGAGAATAGTATTTCACAATAGATTGTACTGTTTTTGTAGTGTTTTATCCTCCATTTTATTTTCCCTCACTTCTCTTTTATTTCTCAGATGTTTCATAAGGAAAATACCGCCGTGGTTCCGGAAAAGTGTGTTTAAGAGGGATTAAACTAGGTCAGTGTATAAAAAGAAAAAGGGAGATCTACTCGCTGTAATGTCCGATAATTAGCAGTCGGCGAGGGTTGTTCTCTCTTTACCGCCTGACATGTCGGTTTCTGAAAGAAGCTGCCTAGTCTGAAGTGATGGATCCTTGCTTTTGCTTCTCTGAAAGGGAGGGTGAATTAATGTATGGCGTTTTTCCTTACGTACCGCACTTCACTTGCTCGATGACTGAATTGTGAGCACAAAAGCGGCAAAGAACAATATTCCTAATGTAGAATGGCCTACTTGACGTGTCGGAGTCATTCTGAGTTGGTTAGCAAGGTGCCTTACAAAAGAATCATCATTTACCAGTGTTTCGCATACTTTCGTTAGTCAGCGCACCTCTTTTGGAGCTCTTCATAAAAAAACAAAACAAAAAAAAAACATATTGTGTATCTTGGAAAGTACACACAGTCATGTTAAATTAACTTAGATATTTAGTTGTGTTATGTTGTCTTTCTATAAATGGTACTTTTAATTAGTATTTTGTATTAATAATTTTCTATCATCACACTTTCACAAACCCTCAACCTCCACCTTTCCGACCCTGAATCCGCGCCTGACTTTCAATCCTCCCTTCAATGTTTATTAAATTCATATATCTATAAATAGTTTTATATATAGATTAAATATAGAAGTTAAGTGTAGGAAAAGGTTCTGGCCTTAACTTCACCCAAGCTTCTTGGGGCCCACCATTCCTCTTATCAAGGGGTTTGGGAACTAGGTCAGCGACCCTGGCGGGTGCCGCCGGCATCCCAACGCCCTACTCGGAAAAGTGAGATGCGTAAAACATTGGTCATTGGTGGGAGGTTCTCATCCAGCTCTCCCCCCATGTGTAACCGCACTTATCTCTAGAAACCATTATTTGATTTGCAACTTTATCTTTTCCCTCACTAATATTTACATATGTTTACCTTGTTTCAGACCTGTTGCAAAATGACAACCCGTCTTTAATTAATTCAATAACACGGTGTGAACAATTGGCCAGTACATATTATAATTTGCTCTCGTGCTCCCCCTTCTGCGTCTACGAAATAAATACGATATTATTATTATTATTATTATTATATACTCTATTTTTAAACACAAAGACCTAACTTTTAGCTTATGACATTTAATATATTTGACGCCCACGTGAACAATATATCTCCATCTCCCCAGGTTCCAAAATCAGCTCAAATCTGAATCTCACCCACCAAAGTCAGGAGTGCGAACCACTACACCAATCCGGCCGGTAATTAATAACGCTAGTGGTCTTCTCAGTTAAACAGCCACTTCCGTAGAGTAACCTGAACGGTGTGCTAGTATAGCGTGATGTGTGTGTTTAACGCCACTTTGAACAAACACTAGCCCTAAAACGAGTTGAGCTTCCCGTGCTATAGCAGTGCAAACTAATATGATCTCCACATATCACCCATCCACACGTCATTCCTGGACTGAATCATGTGTGTGCATAAGAGAACATATGTCATAAATATTCACAACGGGCGGGTTGAGGGGTGCCCTCAGAAAATCTTCCGTCAATAGTGCTTATGACCGCAGTTGTTTATTCCCTGAAAGTGCACTACGATGACGTCAGGAACAGAATGTGGGAATCATGGCAGCTTGCACAAACACCGTAATATGAACGCCATGCATTTTATGTCCCGTTGTATTTTAGTCATATTTGCCCCATTATTTCTTATTGATACGTTAACAGGATCGGTGGGCAAATAGACTAAACGCCAAGCTCATCTAGTTTATTTTGCAATGGTCAAGGTTCTAATACTAGCTGAGTGTACTGAAAGTGTTTTTTCCCCTTATTTAACTCCCCCCTCTCCTTTCACGTGAATGCATGCAAATTTACTCTAAATTCTACTTTACCTATCTCTACCGCATTAGTACAGTTAAAAATGGATATTCGGGACTGATAGTAAGACATGGCACAAAAAATAATGACAGTGCATCTAACGCAAGGTGTGTGAAGGGCTATCAATATATATTCTTCTTATTAAGTCAACCCAAAGGTCGGTTTGATGTAATTTACATCCATCCAGTTCTGGACATGCTCTCAGCCCTTCGACTGGTTAGTACTGCCTGCACCATCTGGTATAACTCCCATGTACTAGGGGTCCTCAGAAATTGTGGTGGTTCCACGCTGCCTTCCACACTGAATTTTTATAATCGAACGTGAAAGGGCATACATATTTTGCCTAAGAGGTATTTTCACATACCTTCCAGGGATATTTTACATCCACAATCTACATGGGACCGGTGGCTTTACTTTTCCTCCTAAAGAAATTGTGCTACGGATTTTTATCTCTCAATAAAAATCCATCAAGCTTGCCTAGGTTTGAACCTATGAACATCGGGTCCTGAACTTTACCCAAAGACCACCGTTGTTGACTCTAATAATATTATGACTAGAAATAAAATAATCCTTATTTTAATAAAATTGTATTTATAATATTTCCAGCATTAGCTTGTTTGGATACAACAAAAGTATTTGTACTGCATTGAAGACCGATGTGGAACACACTTCTAAACCTGTATACAGTATCGCGATAGATTACTTTAAAGACGTATCAAACGTTATAGAACCATGGTGTCTGGAGTAATAGAATCTTTGGTTGTGACACCTCACCGGTAAATTCATGTCAACTTTACGAAACCCGCGCTAAATTACACAAGCATTGTCACACTTCATTCTTTACACAGGCTTGTTACAAATATGGCGACAGCTTCTGTTCGTTTCACCAAGGCGCAGAGATAGGGATAAGGTTGCTTCATCCAAAAACAAAATATCGGGCAACCAACAACTATACTTGGTTTATCATATAAAACAATGCTGTGTAGAATCCATGTAGCGCACTTGTTTTTTTTAAGCTTTAACGGCATTGTCTACCATAACATTTAGAAACTATTTTGCGAAGCGGGTTGCATCTCAACTTGACGCACCTAAGAACCTACTCTAAGCACTATCACACTTATACACCAATGTATGAAATATGAATAAAGAGAAGAAAATGGCCAGTTCACCCTGCAAGGCCTCTTGTTTATCTACTGATAACCCTTCTCCTGAAAACATTGAATTGCTTTTTAAAATTACCCTTTTCTTGTTTCTATTGTATATACATGTATGCTTCCACGAACTTTTTTAATCTGCATCCTGGCAGGAAGACTCCTACAGGACATTTTCGTGTTTAATCCAAAGAGCCTAAGTTGTAGAAGATTTATAAAAAAACGCATTTTCAAAAAAACTACTTCAAGATGAAGATAGTAATTTTGTCTCTGTAAGACTATTTTTAGAATTTATTATTTAAGAATTTATGGTTTTTGATTCAACATTATATCTTTAAAACTGGCTGAATAAAACGCAAATTTATAAACATGGGAAATCCTATTTTGACCTTTCTTGACGTCACAGGTAGGCAACGTCCTTAATATAATTATTTTTATAACTATCTGCTGTGTACTTTCTAAACCCAACGATAAATCAAAGTATTGTTTATGGATTCACTTAAAATAGCATAGCACACCAAACAATAAAAAGCCAAACCTAATTCAAGGAATTAAATATTGGAGTAGTGGACCACATTCATACTCGAACACATAATTAATTTAGAATTTAGATGATCCTCATCATTGAGCACGCGAGGTAAGTCCTCCACCTCGTCTGGTCTGATTAGCTGGTTGTGTAGAACCTGAACGGGCAGTAAGACGTGGTTCAAATAGTTCAGGGTTGGAATTTTATCCGGTTGTCCTATGGGTGTTTTTACCTAAATGTTTTTCTACTCATCTTCCAAGCAAGAGCGAGTACATTTTATCTCAGTTATACATTCCTTATTTTTATCTCATTAATGTAAATATTGTAGATATCTCGGATGGGTAGTAAGATTCGGTGTACGAAAAAAATAATAAATTAGATGCCAACTAAAATCAAACCAGGATAATGTATACCTTCATTTCCTCTTGTCAGTCGGCTAAGGTGGTGGATTAGTCCACTACTCAATCACGTCCCAAACACATATTCATGAGAACTAGTATATTGGCATCGGATGTATCAACTTTTGGGTGTCCCTATGCCTTGGTATGAAGATTATATTGCGGTTCTAATTATTTCTTTGCGATATCATTTTCTAGGCGGGATGGAGTCCAAATGGGCATTTACAATCCACTTTCTTCCATGTTGTAAAGCTAAGATTGCTATATTTTTATTTCGTATGGTAAAGTGAGCGTGACATTGCAAATTCAGGTAGGTATGGCTTAAGCTCTGCCGACAAGTTTTTCCTTCTCTTTATGCGTCCAAAAACAGTAATAATAATATATATTTTGTATAAGTTGATTTTCTCTGCAAATAATTATATACAGATCCACAACGGTGGGCACACGTATTAAGGCATCATCATCTGGTTTACTGATGTTGGAAATACTGTGGCTCTAATCCAGTCTGGATGGGCTGAGTCTTTCACTTTCTCTCAACTCTTAGGAGAGATAAGTATTGTGATCGTAAAAAAATAATTGAGCTCTTGATTTTGATAAATGTCGTCGTTTCATGACCCCCTGAAACCAAAAAGTTGTTTTCACGATGCCATCCGTCTGTTTGTATCACAGACTAGAGCTGAAACCATTTTACCGATGGGGCTAAAACTTGATATCTAGGGTTTTCATATGTCTTTCCCCGAGGAATTTTTTGAATTATATATCTAACCCTCAAATTAAGAGTAATTTACTGAAGGTTAAAAAAAAAAAAGAAAATTGACTTTCTCAAAATTCGCTCTAACGATTTTGATTAAATTTGTATCAAGGTTTTGTTTAACATTATAAACAAAATGGCAACTCTCACTTTCCCATGAAAATGACTTTAAGCAGAAATTTCCAATTTTGATCAGATCTCCGCAACTATTTAAAACTACTTATTACTCATTATTGTAGTGTTTTAGTACAGAATAGGACAGAAATTGTTGAGACATTTAATAACACTATGTATTTACTATTTTAACTACTAAATGCTTCATGCTAAAAAAAAAAAATAAGATTGACAATTTTCTATATACCATTGAATTATTAATTGTTTTAAAATAATGTCCTTAATATTTTCACCATTACCTATATTAAATACCTTGTTGTATACACCTCTCAAATCTTGACATGTTTTTGTGCAATGTCATGTCTCTTTTTGAAACGATTCAACCTCCAACACACAAGAAAAAGTCCGAAGCTTTTAAATGTGTTGAACGTGATGGTCTGGCAATGTACCCAAACCATGAAACGAGGGGCCCAGGAAACATTATGAGAAGCATCTCCATTAATGTTCGACATTTCTGAGCCCTGAACTGCAACGTAAAGGCATGGATGCAAACAACGTCACGTGGTTCCAGCAAAATGGGGCAACGGCCCACACAGCCTGAACATCAATGAAAGTGGATCGCAAAATATTTTCTGAGCGCCTCGTTTCACATTTTGGGGACATCACCTGTCTACCACGTTTACCGTACTTAACAGTTGTCTTGTGGAACGTGTTAAAGAATCGTGTTTACGTGACTCACTCAAGAACAATTCAGGAACGTAAAGAAAGAGTTGTCGTGGAAGTTGAAGCAATTCAACAAGAGATATTGCGAAAAATCAAGCAAAGATTCTAGAAGTGCATTCAACAATGTAAGGCATATAATGGTAGCCATCTTAAGGACATTGCCTTTAAAAAAATTAATAGTTCAATGGTATGTAGAAAATTGGGAATCTTTTATTGTTATGTTAAGCTTCGTTTGAAGCATTTAGTTGTTTAAATAGTAAAAATTAAGTGTAATTAAATGTGTCAACATTTCTGCCCCACTCTGTACTATTAAAAATAAATATATTTTATTCATAATATATTTTGATAAAATCTCTAGTTTCTGAACTATAACCAAATAATATATATTTTGATGAAGCCTTTTGACATTTTAAATTAATTGTTATGCTCTTTTGTGCATAGAAATGTTCCTATTTTCTTATTGTTTTTGTACCAGTGTATACTATTTAATCTATGTTATTTGGTGGAGTATTTCTACAACAATGTATGTACTGTAACCACACGGCTTCAATTCAAAGTCATGTTTGTGTAAACATTGTATATTGTGAGTGGCGAATGACATAATGAATGTTACAGAGTTTGTTATGAAGATTCGACAAACAAATAAACTAGAGGAGCTGACCCAAAAGGTGGTGTCAGCATTCCTTAACTAGAAACCAGGCCGGCGGCCCGGTTAAAATGGGAGGTTTTGGAGCCCCTCACGGCTGACTACAGAAGACCGTAATCTATGAGTTCACGCTGATTGCCACGGGGCCACTTGGGCTAAGTCGTCGGATTCATAAAGTACCAGCCGGGGCTGCCGTTCGAACCCAGGGAACCAGGTTCGATGGCCTTGCAGGGACCACCTATCAGTCAGGCAAGCCATTGGATAAACCTCATAACACCTCGTTTTGTCACTCGTTTCTTTATATTCTCTAAGTTCTTCATTTTAACTACTTCTTTTTTAACATCACATTAAGTAATAGCCTAGTAGTATCAATAAACCTTCTAAATGCTAAGTCTAACGTCAATCACGAACCCACAAAAGTATTCAGTATTCATATCACCTCCCCCTGATCCTTGGCCAAGGACATCCTGACAGATCAACCAGGCCCACACATTGAGCATACAGAAACTGGGGGGAGGGGGGGGAGGTGACAACACATTATTTCGTCACAAATCCTACGAGTTTTTAGTAAATGTCATTATATTAAAATAAAATTGAAGGGAAATCTATGCTGTATACCGCACCTTTTTTTTCTACAAATAATTAATTCCCCACTCTTTTTTCACGCAAATTTCAGAGAAGTTTCCTCGCAATTTTTCCTTCCTCATCTCATTCCTTTACTGTAAATATGCTGATATCCTTACCGTCTAGTAAGACGAGAATCACTTAATAATAAAAAGTTATAAAAAAAACTTTCAATAACCAGGTGTCCGTCAGGCTGGAAACTGGAATTATGGAATATTCAAGAAATTAGCTAAGTAAGGGAGGATTAATCAGGACACAGTTAAGGATTGTTGTCAAATGGTTTGGTATTTTTGCAAGCTCAAACACGAGTCTA
>CABFWB010006865.1:5001-29314 GCA_902151455.1 Timema bartmani
GGGGGGGGGCGGAGGGACTTTCTACTCCATGCAAGTCACGCAAACATGTGCATTTACAAACAAGAAGGTGAATGCAATATTTAAAGGGGAAGTTGAAAAAGGACGAGGGAAGGAAATTGGGTTTATTTAATGTTACGTAGTGAGTGCGATTTTTAACCGAAGATAAAGGGGGAGGGGGAGGGAGGACTACTAAAATAAGAGAATGAAGTGAGTCAAGTTTTATGTTCTTAAGAGAAAACAATCTACTTTAAACATTAAATTTTAGCTTTCTCTTAACTCACCTAAAAATGTCCTTTTTATGGTGTCGTTAGAAGATACAACGGGATGGTAAATGAATGAATGAATGAATGGATGACAACCAAATACTTCTGACGGTTAAATTTAATGGGATATTTAAATACCTGCATGGCTCTGATCAATGTTTATTAGTAAAATTATATGGAACTGTTTTTACAGATTTAAAAATCATAGATAAAACAGTAATGTGCGATTGCTAAATACTACATGCATGTACAAAATTAATCGAAGTTTGGGTGTCTGCTATTGCGGTACATTTTTAATATAATATATTAATATAATATTATTGATACACATTATTTTCCCTGTGTAGTAACAGTTTGATTTACAAGACTAGGCTACTAAATAAACAGCTAAATATAATGTAAGCTAGGTCCTATATATTATTTTTCTCTAAAAAAAATTGATAGTAATCATTTAATACACTAGTTTATTGATGCCTAATGGTTTTCATTTTTTATGTTTTAATTTATTATTTCCATAATATATTTAAATTATATCTTTCACTTGATCCCAAATAATTTTTATATTGGCTTGACTGGTTGAATCAGTTAGTATTCATAGTAGATTAAATTAAACACAAAAACAAAAAGGCCCCCTCCCCCCCAAAAAAAACCCCTAATATAACCCAACTAAATTGAACATTTTAAAAATAGCCTGGGTTTTTTTCAACCCTGCCTATTAGATGCGGTGAGGATAAGTTTAGGTTCTTTTCTTGTTCTCACATTTTTTAAATACTTTGTAAACTCATGCCCAGAGTTATCCAACAAATATACTGCATGGGTCCTGGTAGTCCTAATTATAAATCTATCAAGTTTGGTCGGAATCATTTAATTAATCCAAAGTCTATTTAATAAACGTACACAGAATGACAGGACGCACAAAGTCTCTTCCTGGTTGGGAAGGACTAAGTGTTTATGTTTTAGGGAATTTCAGTAGTTTATTGTTTAGTTCGGGTAATTATTTGAATAGTAGTAATAATAATAATAATAATAATAATAATAATATAACTATTATTATAGTATGACAGATTTATATCAATAACAGATAACTCAAAAACGTGCTCAGCTCAAACCCTAACACTTGTATCACTAAATTTCGTCTGGTCTGAGTTTCCAGTGATGGAGAGGTCTGTGGCTCGAATCTCGGCTTAATTTACTAAATTACTTTCTACTTTACCTCAGCGAAAATGCGGGTACATTTTCTTTACTATTCTAATTTTCTCATCCTTACCCTATCAATATAGACATTTAGATAATCCGGATGAATATTGTGACGCAGCATCAAAAGACAAATATATATATATATATATAAATACATATATATATATATTTGTCTTTATATATATATGTATCACAGTCCGACACCTTAGCTCAGTCGGTAGCATGTCTGCCTTCTAAGGTAAGAGTCCCAGGTCCGATTCCTAGCATAGCCGAAAATTTATCGTTGTTGGAAAAATGGGTTTTCCTTTAACATTGATAAATTAACGGCTGGGGGCTAAATTTTTTGCCTGTCTTAGTCTTAAGTTATATTATAAGACATATGAAGCCACGAAAGGCCTAATCAGCTGGTAGTGGAAAATATAAGACTTGAATAAAAGACTGACCCAGGCCATGGGCTGGAAACCGTAATGGATGTAAAATCACAATTTCATTAAAACCCAATCTTACATCTCTTGACTTCCAACTGTACAGCCACAATAATAAATAAATGTTATGACACAATAGCACTAATTTTCTAATATTTTGTATTTACAGTATACCCTGAAAGAACATTTTAAAAATATATTTTCCGTAAACTACCCTTAAGTACGTTTTCCTCTTAAAAACAAACACATTATCTTGTTAATCACAATAAAATATACTCTGTTTATGTACATTAAAAAAAATGTTCTAATAAACCTATATTGAACAAATTTCAAGTTTTTAAAGATAGTTTATTTGTAAGCTAAATACCCTAAAATTATTTTTAATTTATACGAATGAAAAATATTTTTATTTATCATGAAAAATTATTCGCAGAAAGCGATTTTCAACTCTTTCGTCAGACAGTTTCAAAATATTTCATAATTCTCTATAAATAATTGAGCGCAAGTAAACTATTCTTAAATTAATTTACTCTAGAAAACTAAACATACTTTATTACTGAGCATGTAAAATAGTCCCCCAATACCCATTTCATTCAAAGTCGCTAAAGACACTTTTAAAAATACTCAAATATTTAAAAAAAATCACTCATCAGTAAACCACAATAAATTTGAGGGATGGAGTCAAATCAAAATAATTAACATCCAGATATCAAGTTTGAACAAAATCCATCAAACTGTTTCATATCTTGGGTCAGGAACAGACAGATAGAGAGAGAGAGAGACAGACATACATGGGAAAGGCAGAGTGATAAAATAAATCTTCTTGGGTTCGAAAACTAACAAAACGTAAAGATTCATCATAATCTCGAGGTCGAAAATATTCACGATAGCAATCATTTTCCTTGGTATGAGAAATTAAAAACAAACGATGTTTACAAAATCACGGTTTTCGTGCCCATCAAATGTCGTTAGGTCCTCCCCCCCAGTGTTTCAATGATGTAATGAATGTATGCGCTACCACTTGACCGCCCACTCCATCCTCTCTCAACTCCATGACCCCTACTTGTGTGGTTAGGGGTGGAAAGGGAGGAGAGGTTAAAAGCACTAGGCGAGAAGCCGTCACCCGCCCCATTCTCCTTCAATTGACGGGTCGTCGTCACCATCATCTCGCGGTCGGATGGCGGAGTCATCCGTCACCTCGCCTCGTCGAGTCCTTTTGACAGCTCTTGGCGAGTCCCTCCATAATCAGTTCTGATTGACACCCAGCTGCACCCTCAACACTTCCCCACCACCACCCACTTAACTCCCTCCCATACTAGCAAGAGCTCTCGCTGTTTGTTCTTTGGAAGTATAATCTGTTTCAAATTTAGATTTACTAACATTTTATTGAACCTTTTTCACTAAGGATCTTTAACTCTAGTTGGTTCTATATAGATATGACATTTCTCAAAATTTCTTGATTATCTTCCATGAATTCATGAGCCAACAATAGTCTGAATGCTATTAAAAGTTTTTTTTGAGCGCCGTTTCTTACTACCCGTCCAAAATATCCTCATCTAACTACACTAATGGAGTAAGAATTGCTACATAAAGATAAGTTACATACCCTGTACTCATCACAAGACATTGTTCTGGTGGTCAAGTCTCGTAGATTACGGTGGGCAGGACATGCAACGCGAATGAGAGAATCTAGAACTTTGTTCAGGGTACTGACTAGCAAACTCAATGGAAAGAGACCATTGGGAAGATCTAGACACAGATGGGAGGATAATATTAGAATGGACCTGAAAGAGATAGGATGTAATGAGGGGGACTGGATAGAACTAGTTCAAGATAGGGATAGGGTGTAATGAGGTGGACTGGATAGAACTAGCTTAAGATAGGAATAGGTGGCGTACTTTTGTAAGTGTGGGAATGAACTAATGCGCCTAATGCCATAGACTAAGTAAGTAGTGATGAGGATGGTAGGGTAAATTAATGTACCTGCATTTGCTAGGAGAAGAGTGAGAAATTATAAAAAATAAACTACTCAGTACACACGGCTGAGATACCAAGCACAATCTTTTCTTCACCATAAAATCAGTCTACATGAGCCTGACGTTTAGTCCGCGTGCTTACCGGTGCAGGCAGTCGTCATCTGTGTTATCAAACTATTATCGTTAGGAGCCCGACTCAGCCCACGGATAGCACCTAATCTATGTACAGTAACCCCATGGCTTCTTTGGTGCTGACTGACAGCTGGTGGCTTTGAAAAGCTACCAGACCAAATTATATATCACTACGCCGAACCATATGATCTGCAAAAAACATGTGTTTAGCAGCTGTCACTTCTGATAGTCAAAATTTAGGTATATACCTAACTGTTGACCGTCAGAAGTCAGCTGTGAACTGTCAGTCAGCACCAAAGAAGCCATTGGGCTACTGTAGGTAATACTGCTCGGTCCGTATTGTTGTGGGGTTTTATGTTGTTTTTTTTAAAGTCGTGGACATTTAGACCAGCAACACCATCCTACCATATTAAAAAAGTAATCGTATTATCAACAAAACTCTTTCACTCGAACGCACATTGGAGGTCGGAGCGACTCTTAAACGTCACTCTAGGAACAAACTAGACACTTTAGGAACAAACTAGACTGCCAATGATGGGTGAGCCAGATTCGAACCCCGTTCGGGTATACTTTGAGTGTTTTTTCCTAAATGGTTTTCCACCCTGCTTCCACGCATAGGCTAGTACATTTACTCTAAAAATTCATCCTTACTTATCCTTAACACAGTGGAGTAATTATATCATAGGCGTATAACCCGAAGGGTTAGTAAGACACGGCTAAAATAATGATAGTTAAGATAACTAAAATAATATAATTATTAAAAAAAAATTGTTTGTGCATACATTAAAAGTTCAATGCATATTTTAAAACAAACTGGTAAATTAATTAGATCAATTAGCAGAAGTACCTGAAGTTGCCTCAGGTAGCCACGCAATCCTTGTGTGGTTACTCCAAACAATGCTCTTCTTTGCTTTAAACAGACAGAAAAAAAACTCTTATTTCTTCCGACACAGATTTTAATTAATTTAAAGATATCAAACCCAAATTTTAAATTTCCTTTTTCGAGGTGCACCTGTTCGTTTACAGGGGCTACTAATTTTTAATTGCATACCTCTTTGGGTTCATGCCGTCTCGTGTACTAGGAAATTTCTACCTGATTTTGTCCCTTCTCTTGCACTGAAATATTTGTGAGGTACTATTAAGTAGACATTCTTCGTATCTGTCCAATCTCGTGTTCTACTTATTTTTACTACAGGAAAGAAAGAATAGGTCGCGACTTTTCCACCACCTCTTCTAGAGTGAGTCTAGAGTATGGGTTATCGAGGTTGTTCCCACTTCAAAAAGGGTGGAAAAGTCACTAGTAGAAAAGTCACTAGCGATTCAAAATCGTAATAGATTCTTTTTTCTGTTCAGTACAGGAGATGGGACAGACAAAAATAATGTTTACTTAATATTGCCTGAATATTTTGAGTGCACGAGATGGGATGTCAACACTACCTCTCTGTATGGTAGATATCACGCAATGCTCATGACAGACGCACAAAGTCTTCATTTTATTAATATAGATGATCACCCATATGCTATAAAATAATTTAATTAAAACTACTTCCATCAACCTTTGATTAATATATTTGGCTCTACTTTGGTTTGAAATCCAGGGAAATATTCTGTTAACTTAGATATCATAAGACAACTCAACTACTTATCACTGAAGCCTGTATCTATGTTACCCGACTCGGTGATGTAGTTGGCTAACCCGCTAGTCGTGTTGAGCTCGACCGTTAAGGACGGGGAGATCGAGGTTCGAATCTCGGTCGGGTGAACTGGGGGTGGTTTTCCCTAAATGTCTTTCCACTCTCCCTCCACGCAAATGCGGGTTCACTTCCTCTAAATTCATCCCTCCCAAATCCTAATCCATTAGTGTAATTATTACTTAAGCGTATAACCCGAACGGGTAGTAAGACGCGGTGCTAAATATGATTATTATATCTATGTTGTCAAGAGCAAAATGCAGGGAAGCGCACTTTGGTGTGACTTTTGGTTCGAGTACAATCTTGTAAATAATTTCCCTGTTTTGGCCTTCTACACCCTTTATAACTATAGTTGGATCTATTTTGAGTGGGATATACATCGATGGGCACGAGGACAATGGTGACATTTTCATCGGGTCTTCCTGTGACGGAGAAGTTGGGGCTCGAATTTGGGCTGAGTGGAGTGAAACTGATTTTTCAATTATTTATCACACTCTCTTCACGCAAATGCGGGTACATTTACCCTCAATTATACCTTCATCTTTACCATAATTAGTGTAAATATACGGAATAGTACGGATGGGTAGTAAGACGCAATACACAATACATATACTACCCCATAATTATAGGCTATACATCATGTGTGTATATCTCATCTATTATTTCAAAACGTTTCAAATAGCCGGAGCTATTATATTTGTTTTAGTTAGGATTTATTCGCATTTAGATATATTATGAAAATTGAGAAATGACACCTGGACA
This sequence comes from Timema bartmani, assembly GCA_902151455.1. Classification (NCBI taxonomy): domain Eukaryota; kingdom Metazoa; phylum Arthropoda; class Insecta; order Phasmatodea; family Timematidae; genus Timema; species Timema bartmani. The sequence continues at coordinate 11,448 of CABFWB010006865.1, forward strand.
CGGGAATAAAACCCGGGACTTTTGGCTTAGTACGCCAATGCTCTAACCACTTAAATATGTGATACCTTACACTTATAATAATTGTACAAATGGCTGCAATAAGCCAACTACTGAGTAGAAGGTGACTGCGGTATCTAATAGCTCGTGATCTTAATATAATCACACATTTCTAGCCGACGATTTCCGCACGTCCATCATAGACTCTGCCTTTAAAATATGATGAAGAATGACCCTACACATTGGACGAATCCTAGATAGCGCAGTGGTTAGAGCATTGGTGTACTAAGCCAAAGGTCTTGGGTTCGATTCCCGTGTGCATGTGTCAATTTTCAGAATATGATTTGAAAAAGTTACAAGATCTACTTTCGTGTATTTTTACTCCAAGATATAGGGTCAGTTTCATAGTCAGACTTAGTATGCCTAAAGTGCGAGTCGATACTAAATACAGGACGACACCTACCTAGACCAAAATGGAATGGGCTAGTTTCGCATATGAAACTGGCCCATTCCATTAAATTTCAGGTAGGTGACGTCTTGTATTTAGTATAGCGCCGCACTTGAGGCGTACTAAATCTGACTATGAAACTGGCCCATAGTCTGAAACGTTCAAAANGGTAGGTGACGTCTTGTATTTAGTATAGCGCCGCACTTGAGGCGTACTAAATCTGACTATGAAACTGGCCCATAGTCTGAAACGTTCAAAATGTTAGTATTATGTGATCATACGTCATGCCACGTGAAAGCACTCCCATTTTACAGATGGTGGTAATTTTTATTTGGTTGAGACCTTTTGTCTATATAGGCTACAGTAGGATTCTGGAAGGAAGGAAAAACAGTTTATAAAATACAAACATATTTAATTGTGGTCAACACTGATACATCATTATGACCACATCTGTGGTCTAGTGGTCAAATTTTCTGACTACAGATCCAGAGGTCCTGTGTTCGATCCCTGTCGCCTCCACACTTTCTCTGAAGCAGTGGGTTAGAGATGAGCTCAACTCAACCTCGTGAAGACATAAAACTTAGCTTAACGGGTGGAGGGTTCATTGTGCTGACAACATGACACCCTCAATCATCAAACGTTGGCACTATCTTTGCCAACATGTGGTGGCTGTTAGTCGGTATAGCTAGCTCGTGGGCTAGCGTCCTGAAGTTTTTTTTTTTACAAATAGACCCATTATTTTAAAGGTGTTGATCACATTTATCAAAAGTGACAATTATTGCAGAATGAACGTATGAATATATTAAACTTGTTTTAGTTACTTCTGTAACTGTTAAATACGGTTATTTCTACCAGAATCTTACCATAGTATGCATGTTATTGATGAATATTTATAAAACGTTATATATTTGACGATCCGACTGTTTAGGCATACTCGCTAATAATGTTTGATCACTGATTATTATGGTTACCTCGAGTTGGTAAGCGTGTGCATTACGTTTTTTTTATTACTACGTTAAAATCCAGAATTATTTTGGGTATTTTAAAATGAAGTATGCCCGCATTAGCTTGGATGAGAAAACTACAGTGATAAATCACGACCCGGTGGCGTAGTTAGCTAACGCGCTGGTTTCTTGTTGAGCTAGACTGCTGAAGACGGGGAGATCAAGGTTCTAATCTAAGTCGGGTGAACTGGGGGAGTGTTCTAAATGATTTTCCACGCAAATGCGGGTTCACTCCCTCTAAATTCAACCTTCCCAACTCCTAAACCATTAGCGTAATTAGTAGTAAGACGCGGTGCTAAATAAAATAAATAATTATGTAAATGACGTGTGGTGATATTTAAATGTCTCCGCGGCTCAAGTCCCGATCTTCCCCCAGTCAACGGTGCATCAATGGCTAGCTTTATGCCCCGTATTTAAGTCAGTGCAAGCCATTTATAGGCCCTATCATGTCTACAACCAACTATCATGGCGACTGTTGGAAAAACTAATAACTATCACGGGAACTTGGGCTTAATTATAAGCTTTGATTCTCGCTTTCAGCGATTTTTAAGTACCGACTCACTTTCAGAAAAGATCCAAGTCATCCCAAATAGCGAATTGAATGAAGTCTTTCAAACAAAAGTTAAATGAAATATCTTTGTTTTGACAAGAGGTTCATGGGAAGTTATTTAATTCATTGCAAATATAGCGATATTGATAAAGTCTGTTCAGCGTAGGAATTGTTTTCTGAAAGGCCCTTTTCCCTACCAGAAAGCTATTATATAGTAGGATATTGGTAGGAAAAAAGACCTTACAGAGAGTAATTCCTACCGTGAATGGAGTATATTTTCAAAATTATGATAGATTTTTTCAAAATATATATTAAATTTTTTATTTATATATACACAAAACATTTTCTAAAACAAATTTTATTTTTTTGGTATTCTTAACTATTCACAAAGCAAGAATGAAAACATTGACCTTGGGGATGCACGATGTTTATTTAGTAATAGCTAGCTTCGTGATAGTTTCCGTCATTATTTCAATTACAAGTTTATCTATTGAACTAATGTTGGTTACTATACTTCTCGGCCACCGATGCTGGTAGCATGATAAATGTATTTTTTTTTTAATTAGGCCTTGATTTATTCGCAAATGTTCTTTGGTAAACGAACGTACTAATTTACATTATAAGCTATCAAACCTTTGTTCCTGTGCTTCCCTTTACGGTAATGAACAGAGTTTTCGTATATTGTTTATTTTGTGTTAACTTTAATAGATTAACTACCTAATTCATCTAACGGAATTGTATTCCTTTAAATAACTTTTTTTTTACGATTTTTATGTTTTGTAATTTATTCACCACGTTTTACTAGCCGTTCGGTCTATACGCATAAGGACTAATTACGTTAATGTGCTAGGGAGGAGGAAGGTTACATTTAACTTATGTGTATCCACATTTGAGTATAGGAGAAAATACCTTCAGTTCACACGACCGGGATTCCAATCTCAATCTCTTCATCATTGGCAGTCCAGCATTTTGCAAGATCGACGCCATCCATTGAACATTCAACCACCGAAGCGGTTTTTTTTCTTATTTAATGCTTATACATATCAATCGTGCCCTATCTCACAAGTACAATAATTAATTAAACAGCATAGCTTGCCGCACTCAATGAATTATCAAACAATTATATAATTATAAATATAACGTTCACACATTTTATCTAGTTTATGGTGTCGTCATCGCAATATTAAAACTCCTTTGTCGTCTACTTTGGTTTTTAAACCGACTGTACAAATGTTTGGCCTCCATTACGCGTGGTTTATGAACTATAAAGTTTCCGCCTTCATATCTTTAATGACATGAATTGATTTTTAAAAGGTCACGTGAAGAAGACCTCGCCCCTCTGAAGACTCTGCCCTAAACCCTATCATGTTCAAGTGGAGATTTATTGGTGTGAATATGAGGGGGCTTGGGAGTCCGGAATAATCAGGAGGTCCCAGACTTTAACAACCCAGGCAATAGCACGCCTGAAACAACAACGATATTGTCGGATCAGAAAGGTTGCATCGCCTTAAGGGTGTTCAAGCAAGTTTTGAATGATTTTTAGCACTTTTCCTCTGGCGTCTTACGAACCGTCTGCGGTATACACATTTCAATTATGTTAATAGGATATTGGATATTAGGGAATAATTTAAAATAAATGTGTCCGCATCTACATGCAAAGGTGGTAATAAAATATTTATGTAAATACACCCTAAATAGGTCTGGCTAGGATTCGAACCGAAACATTACCCTCATCACTGGTAAACCAAACTAAATGAGGCCTACATTTAGTCCACATGCCCACTGATGTACGTTAGCTTTTGTTCGGAAACTATTTGTACTCTCTTAAGTGATAAACTTTAAATCTCAAATTACTCAAATTACTTAAAATGTAATTTCTCTTATTGAAATTTACTAAGGTTTTACTATACAACGAAGTTCACAACCTTAGCTCAGTTGGTAGTGGTTCTGCCAATTTAGCTAGGGGTCATGGGTTCGACTTCTGGTATGGCTGAAAAATTGACTATCAGTGAAATGTGGGTTTACCCAACCCATTGATAAATTAATTTCTGGGGACTGGATGTTGTGTTTGTTCTATATTTTAAAGTTAGTTTATAAGTCGTGTGCTGATATAATCAGTTGGTTCAGAAATCGCACGTTAAATATCTCAAATAAATGAGATTTTTTAAAAAAAATTCAAATCATTTCACACCAGTAGATGCAGCTGTTTGCTTGTACCTCAGTTTGCAGGCGCATGCGCGTATTGAGTCGGTTGGACTAGGCGCATACTCATTGATTGAGTTGTTTGGTTTTGTGATTTGATTAGTTCTTCCAAGCAGATTTTATTGATAAATTTGGCCAAAACAGAAATGGTTTATAGGCCCTTACTCTAGGAGAGCTAAGAACGCATTTGGCGCTGGTTTCTTGTGTTTGGTTTATAACTCGTCAGTTTTGCTCTTGTTTTTCGGCGAACGTGTGAATACGCAGTAGGACGCGATGCAATCATTAATCACTCTAAGGAGGCCTCATAATGTTCTTTGATGAAACCTGAGACTATCTATTCTATTCACTGCACTAAAACTGTGATTTGTTGATGAATCAACGTTGAGTGTTTAAATAAAGATAAAAGAGTTCGTGCTGTCGGTAATTCAATGACTGTAGGCAGATCTGTATTCTTCGTTACCATGACTGCAGTAGAGCTACCCGCACCGGTGGGATGTCACGTGGGCTGGTCTGGTTTGATGATGATTGGGAGGTCGTAGTTCAAATCGCGGTCGAATGTATTGGAGTTTCCCTCCCCTAAATTATTTACCTCTGTCTTTCTACACTTGAATTGAGGTATATTTTCTCTCAGTTCTCTCTTCCTCACCATATTAGTGTAAACATGTGGATAGACTGAAAGGTAGCAAGGTTCTGAAGCATAGAAGGAGGGTAGTAGAGGGAAGGGTGCCTTGATCTGATATGTCCCTCACCCTGTCCGTGGTCTTCAGGATCTTTATTCCTGGCCTTTGTCACCTTGCTCCTTTTCCCTTGACAAGTGATCCCCCCAATCATGTTTATTGACGCGTGACGTGCTATGACGGGCGCATGTTTATTGTTTGGCCGGTAAATGCATCTCTCTCCGCTCCCGATGATGGACGCCCATTATGGGTTCTTGATGCGCTCACAGAACAAATGTTACCACCCTGCATTGTCTCTCCCTGGCGGGGATATATTCAAGAGGGGGAAGAGGATTGTTCCAAGCCTTGAGCCTTGTCAGCTCTACATATACACCCGGTAATGTCCTGTAATAGAGGACTATCATCATGAAAAGGGGGCGAAATAAACTGGTTTTATGATGTGATAGTTAACATTCTCGGGGGTTAGCACCTTAGAGACCTACCGATTATTTACAGTCTCTACTTAAAATAGTTCCTAAGCTGAATTTGACTAATATAATACTTTGGATCACGTTAGTCGATAAACAAGGGAGACAAAGATGTTGTTGCCCAGGAATGTTTGTAGCCTAGCGTTATAATTAGGTAAATATGTTGATGTCCAAGGGTTTGGGGGGAGTAAGTATATAATGTTGGCGTGGTAACGCTCCCAGTATCGTCGAAGCTCAAACAAATATTTTATTGAATAAACTCACATAGAACTTAATTGATCATTTTTAAACTTAACACATCTTATTTAGTTGAATACATTGAAAAATGACACATGGTCACGGGAATCGAACCCCGAACTTTTGGCTTTATTGGTCCCGGGTTCGATTACCGTGTCCAGGTGTCATTATTCAATTTATTCAATTATAATCGCGACATGGCTCATGTCCGTAATTATAATCATTCATCCCCTAATCTTCGGCCTTCAAATATACTTAATTGTATATCGTTGCTTTCTTCCATATTTAATTTAGTATAAAACGTCCAATAAACTCTTCCACGAATACTTACATTATCTTAGTAACATCCAGATTCGAACCTAAGTCATTCAGGAATGTAGTAGATCTTTTCTATCACTCAGCATAATTTAATCTACACCTAATATTAAGATCAACCTCTGATCCAGGATGAAGCTGTTCAATTAGCGTTGGAAATGTTTGTGTGTGGGTGTACATCAATATGATTTGGTTTTATAAATACATAGCTAGACAAAATAGATTATAGCTTATATGAGGACAACGTTTTTGATTACAAAACTTTTTTTTAAATAAATCCTTACCACACCGAAAATAAAATAAATAATTTTGTTATTCTATAAATTAATGAATATATAACTCCCGATTAAAAAATATATGATATAAATATGAATACAGCTAGGTTTTTTAAATGGTTTAGCTCAGATATACATATATATCAATAAATACATTATCTATACAAATTACGAAGTGACATTAAAAAAGTGTATATAAAATTAGTTGTATAACTAAATTTACTAATAATCTGGCTAAACCCAGTGTAGCAAATTGGCACTTTGTATTCTTTTTTAAACTAATAATCTATGTGCTATAAAACACAGAAAATTAAATAAATATTAATAAACTAAATACAATTTCACTGAGATTAATCATAGCATTAATTTGGTCATTAGCTCTCAAAATTCGACGTGTGTACTTCACGTTGATGGATGACCAACATTTCTCACGCAATGCACCACTGTATTACATATCACTGCATTACGAATTCAATTAATGGGAGATAAGCAACCATAGCAGTGCTACTATCCGCGTGGTGTAAAACTATAATGTAACTATAAGTTAATTACATTTTAATGCTGGACAACCACGATTTATGCCCTTAATTAACTTAAATGATGGATTCCAGAACTGTGCGCTTTCGTTACAGTTTGCATTCGATGAGTAAATATTTCATTTTCTGTGCGAAATGGACGACTATGTCACTCAGACGATTGATTAATTCGATTTATCTAGATATAGTTCACCTTGGCGTGAAGTTCCCGCCTCAGCACCCGATGTTCTTGGGTTCAAACCTAACTGAGGCCGATGGATTTTTCTTGAGAAATAAAAATCCGTAGCACGACTTCCTTCTTGGGGGATGGGGGGAAATGAGGTAGAACCCTAGGTCCCATTTTGATTGTGGCATGTAAAATAATCCTGGAGTATAATATATAAAAAAAATTGCTTTCTAGCAAAATTGGTAAACTCGTTCGCGCTCGCTCATAGAAATACAGTGTGGAAGGCAACGGTGAACCACCACACTTCCAGAACTTCCTTAATACATGGTACCTCTACCAGATGGTGTAGGCAGCGTTAACCATCTGAATGCCGAGTGCATTCCCGGCTTCGGATGGATAGAATCACATCAAACCAGTCTTCGGGTTATTGACTTAAGAAGATCTTAATAAAATGCCAGCGCAACTCACTTTCTCCACGACCCTTACTAGCTGGGAGAACCGGGAAAATACAATATGTTTTACTTAAAAGAAAAACCCAGAGAATTTAACATATAACTAATACTCCTAATACTTAAAGTATTTGTGAATTTTTAACATTTTAAAGTAAACTGAACATTTCTGGAACATTTGTTAGTGAACTTTTAACAATACTTTTTATGTTAATTTGATAGTTTATGTTCAACTACTATTATTCTCATGACTTTATATTACTACAGTTAGCCCCCGATTATCCGGGGTAATGAAGGGGACGAGTGCTGCAGATAATCCACATATTTAGCAAAATAAGAGATTGTAGCACACTCAATTCAAACTAGTACTCACCTATCGTGATTGCATTTATGAACATATAATTATATTTCACAAACTAAGATGATAAAAAACACTTTAAATCTATATTCAGTAACTCAAATGGACACCTCACTTAAAACGTTTGTATTAGTCTGCCTCGGTGGCGTAGTTATCTAACGCACTAATTTCATGTTGATCTAGACTGCCGAGGATGGGGAGATCGAGGTTCTAATATCGCTCGGGTGAATTGGGTGGGGTTTTTTCAAAGTGATTTTCCACTCTCCCGCCACGCAAATGCGGGTTCACTTCTTCTTTATTAAATCTTCCCTATTCCTAACCCATTATCGTAATTAGTACTTAAGCGTATAACCCGAACGGGCAGTAAAAGACGGTGCTAAGTATTATTATAATTATTATTCTCCTTCCTTATCCTGCTATGTATTATCCATAATATCTGCTAGTCAGATAAGAGCGTGTCGTCTTCTTGTTCATGATAGTTGAACAGGTTATGAGTTCATTCCAGGGCAGTACCACTTGAATAAACTGTTTGCCTCTCTAGCCATTATCTCTTCCCTATATTCTCCAGCAACGCGATGTTTTTCAAAAACGTATCCCCTGCCATTGGTGAGGCCACGGTTAAGATGCAAAGCGGATAATCGGGAGTTTACTGTATTTGTAAAAAAATTAAACCAAACGTATCCTCTAAAGAAATGTTTTATTTATTTAAACCCGAAAGGTGTTTTGCTATAAATACTGAAACTAGCTTACGTTTGTATCCATCTTTCCTAAAAGAGTATTTTTTTTAATGACAAAACAAGTGAACTGAAGAACTAAAAACTCTTATGTAATCACGACTAACTATCCTCCCTCCCTACCTCCCCAAACCTCGGGTTGCGTGATGACTGCATATATCTTCCTATCAAACTCGTATAATCTTGGCTTAGCGATCAAATTACATTACTTGATACTAGTCAATTTTATGAAAAAAATGAAATTTAATTCCTCTATATTTTAGTTTAAGTAGCCTTATAATGTGAAAACTACTTCTTCAAAATCTAGAATAGGCCTACACAACAAATGTTACCTTAAAAAAATAGTGGTCACCCTTACCCATTCTGTGAGAACCGAAAGGGTACTTCGACTGGGATGTATTGAAGGATTTCTTTCTTAAGACTTTTCCTACCTTTTCTTAGTACAGATGCGGCTACATTTCCTCTAAATCCTACCTTCCTAATACCTAACCCATTTAAGTAATTAAATTTCGCATAGACCGGTTGGGTATTTTTAGAATGAAAAAGTTTTTACAAATTATCTACTTACCATAAAAAAAGCACACACATACACACACACACACACACACGTTACTTTCAAATTATATCGGTTACAGGTTATAAGGTATGTCTATGAATGTAGTTTGAGAAAACTAATTTCATAATGAAGATTTTTGGGAAGCAGTCCAGAAAATGGAAAAACCAAAATTAAATAATCTCTTTAAAAACAAAGATACTGGTGTTTTCACATACTTTTCATCCCTCATACAGTGGAGTGTCCCTACTAAAATGTAATTTGGAGATAACCCGATCCGGCAGTAAGACGCGAAACATTACAAAACTGAACTGGGTCGTCGTAAGGAGATCCTGCTAGTTAGGCAATGTGCTCTGTTGCTCTGTTATGTATTGATCTAGACTTGAACGCTGGCAGGCGCTCGTTGGCTTCTGATAGTTTGACTGGGAACCGGACCCAGTCAAATATGCCAACCTCTTTGGCTGAGGGTAATGGCTAGTTCGTTAAGTTAGCCTCTCGGTGAAGTTACTATTATTTTTAATTGCTGAGCTTGTTTCAAAGCATAACGTTTGTTCTTAGGGTCAGTTTCATAGTCAGGTTGAGTACGCCTCAAGTGTGGTGCTACACTAATTACAAGACGACACCTGTGAAATGGAATGTGCTAGTTTCCCATATGAAACTGGCCCATTCCATTCTGGCCTAGGTAGGTGTCGTCCTGCATTTAGTGTAGCACCTCACTTGAAAGACGTACTAAGTCTGACTATGAAACTGCCCTATTTCCTTCTAGTCTAGTTAGACCAATTTTCTTAATAATGAATATATCTGACAGCTAGAAACAATTTCTATGCCTACTTTCAAGTATTCTTATGTCAAGTCATGGGATCTGAAGCTGTCACGTTTGATAGATATTATAAAAACCTATAAAATATCACAAATAATATAGTAAAGTGTTATCATCATTCACTGATTTGGTTATTGTTAAATGTGCTCCAAATGTTCATATGTAATTAAATCAAGGTGTACTTACATAGTGTTTTGTTTTCGAGCTACGGTACTTGACATTAATCTGACGTTTTGGAACAATATTTAAATATGTATTTATGGATTGGTATCTTTGTTGTTTGAGCGCTAACGTAATTAATTTATACGAAATAATACATTTAGATTAAGAATTTAGAGCGTGTTATATATAGCCTTATACACGGCAGTTGGGGTTCGAATCCCGCCTTGGTCCATGGGGGCTGTTTTTTTCACATGGAATTTTCACTGTGATATTTTCCCCACACTAATGCAGGTGTATTTTGTCTTAATTACTCTCCTCATTCTTACCCCTTAGCTTAATTTGTTACCAACTATTGTGATAAACGTATTAATAACTACCCATCTGGCCTGTACGCATTGTAATTTCATTAATAGATTAGGGGTGGATAAGTTATCATCAATTGAGAACTTACCTTAATACTTTAAGAATAATGGTTAACTATTTAGGGGGAAAAACACCCTCAGTAAACCCAGCTGGGATCTGAACCTGAATCCCCCATCACCGACAAACCAAACTATACGATCCTGACATTTGTTGCCCATTGACAATCAACTTGTCAATTGGCATTAGTTAAATTGTTGTCTGGCAGTCCTTTTGAAAGTGAGGCCTTTCCCGAAGTTGCCTTAAGAAAGTAACTCTTGACAGCCACCCCTGCCTGGTAAGAAAGTTTCACTTCCTCACTTCTTCCACATACATATATCCTACATCGCTTTACACACTAAAACTTTCACCCTCCCAGTCCTCCGCCCTCTTTCCTTCACCACACGAAATAACGGGTGATAAGGGGGGGGGAGTGAAACTTTCCATTTGGGAAGGGGGAATAAAAACTATTCTCATTCCACAGAAGAGTAGGAATAAAAAAAGGAGAGAGATTGGCGGATGGAAGAGGAAGGAAGACGAAAGAAATCCATTGCTGTCATTATAAATGGAAATTGGCTGGTGGGAAAGAATACGTAATAACGCGAGCTGCTGGTGGGAGGTCGGGGGTACTGTTCCCCTCCCCCCAAGCACTTTTTTGGTTCCCTCTTACTATTCCCTCCACTATTTTTTTTAAGTTCATGCATCGGCGCTCTTTTTCTCTTTTTATACCTCCTTGTACGCGTCTAGAGAGAGAATCTGTCGCCATCTTCCTTTTTAGGGTAAGTATTTTTTTTATTGTCCCAAAAGGCCTACAGTTTTGCGTGAAGTAAATAACTTTCTTTGGGACACAACCATTTTTGGAAGTCTCTTAAAATTGACGCATGTGAAAAGATGCATTTTGTTGTACTTTTCAAGAGGGAATGTTCCTTATTTACTTTGGCCTTGTGTGCTTGTGCAATATATATCCTAATTGTTTGTGTATGTGGGTCACAGCGTCTTACTTCCCTCTCGGGCTATCCACATATTTATACTAATGAGGTAGGGATGGAAAAGGTAATATTTAGACAAAATATACCCGTGCCTGCGTGAAGAAAGAGCGAGAACACATTTAGAATAAACACTCTCAACACACCCGACCATGATCTAAACCCTGACCAGAATTTTCGTGGTTGAATATCTTACTGGCAAGGAGTTCCCGGATAGCTCAGTTGGTAGAGCTAGAAGCTGGACGATTAGAGCTCAAAAATCTGGCTGGGTGCCATTATTCTATACCTACACAATGAGCTAGTGTAAATTAGTGTTAGGGACATAGTGACATTAATATATACAACGTTTTACACAACTCTAATGTAATCTAATTAGTAACCATTGCTGGGAAAGTAATTAATATACACAGCTCTTGTATAATTAGTGTTCGTTACCAGGATATTAACTATACACAACTCTAGTGTAACCTAATTAGTAACTATTACCAGGATAATAATTAATATACACAGTTCTGGTATAATTAGCCTTCATTACCAGGCTGGTAATTAATATATATACATTGATCTAGTCAGTGTAATTAGCGGACGTTCCAGGATATTAATAAATATTGTGTATTTAGTATAACATTATATTCAAAAATGTGTCTCAGTCTATATTTATGGACTGTACTTTATTAAGATTAGAAAAAAATTACCAGTCCTAATTACTGATGCTATTTTATAATGTGAAAAACAATTAAATAATAATATTCTAAAATGTCCCTATGGAGCCTGAGTTAACTGGAGGAGCCCATTTTGAAAAACTCTGCCCTCAGCTACCATTGCGGCCATATACAACTCTGACTCTTATAAAAACTAAACAGCTTTGTCGACTTGAAGAGGGAAGTGATTTGCGGTGTGCTCTGTCAAACAAAAAAAATTCAAGAACTATGAAAACAAAACAGTGCTCACAATCCAGAGAGTCTTCAGTCATTATTTCCTACCACTATCCTGCCAGTGTTACATTGATTTTTGTATATAAAATAAAGAAGTTACTAAAATTCATTAAAAAAATAGTTATAAAAAAATATGGGGGAGGTGGGAATTTGATTATTTACCAAAGGGGGCGTCAGCTTCAAAAGGCTGGGAGCCACTGCTCAAGGATAATAACTATGACACCAGTGTAAATGCGGGTGCAATGCCTATATTTATTTCAACTCACCAGTGAAACGAATGCCTTGTAGCCCAGAGTAATGCATGCAGACTCTTTATTTTCCTCAATTTAAGATGTGTACAAAAAAAGTTATTTACTAGAGTTATATTTATATTTATAGACATTTTAATAAATATTTTTTAAAATACTACATTAAATTAAAATTCAATTATTGATAATATGTAATTATTTTTGAGTCTAATACCATGCAAATCAATCTCAATCGTTTATGTCAAAAAAACAAGGGGAGAGAAAAAAAAAGCTGTGTGTAAGATAGTATTTTATCTTAGTTTGGATTTTAATATGTTTCAAACTTATTTCATAAAAATAAATACTTAATTACACCTACATATGTGTAGATTCAAGTTTCACTTTTAGGAAATCCGTTGTGGATTAATTTGAAATGAAATAAAATTGTATAGTTAAGCTTAGCTGTGATTAGGTCCCATGGCTATGAGGGTAACTGATCAAATGTATTGAAATAAATTGGAAAGCTTAATTAGTTTTATTTTAAAGGTCTAGGTTTTTTAAACTGAAACATCGTACCTTCTTTCTGTAGAATCTATTCCCCGTAAAAAAAAAAAGTTAAATTGATTTTAATATTATTAAAACCCGGACCATTGGGGAATCGGATAAAGGTGTCATTCCTGACTAGTCTGTTTTGGCAACGTGCCAAGGTGGGTTTTCCTTAATTGTTTCTCATTCTTCCTACACGCAAATGCGGATACAGTACACTTCTGCCCGGTTACGGGATTGAACCGAGTTTCCCCAAAGCCTGTATTTGGTCTATTTAGCCACTGCGACCCAAGGATAATCCTATGCTGAATACAGTTTTCATAACAAGGTCTGAGCCTTCTTTATGTAGTTGTGCAGCTATCATAATACATTATAAGACAACCCCATATTATTATTATTATTATTATTATTATTATTATTATTACTATCACTGCGTCTTACTACCCGTTCGGGTTGCACGCACTTACGCTAATGTGTAGTGGTAGGGTGACTGTGAGATGAAATGGAGGGCCTACAGTTTAACGTGGGATCCGAACCACGATGGAGGCCTGGCATTCCACACATTCACAAGTTGTGATTAAATACACGTCTTGTCAGAGGTGAAGGAAGGGTTTGGCATTCTCATAAATCTGTGCTGTGACCGAGGATTGAACCCCGGATCCCCAGCACAGAAGTCTTACACCTTACCCCTAGACCGCCAGGTCACCAACCCCATATTACTTATGCCCTTATAACCAACCACCAACCAAATAATGTTACTCTACTGTTTACAATTAACACTTTTATTTGAGTCTTAATTAGAATTTAAATCAGGCTCTTAGGGAAGTAAACTTTGTTAAAAATAAGGGGAAGAGAGAAACCTCTAAACCACGGACGGAAGTAAAGAAAGTAGAGGGTAAATCTCTGTGGGAAGCTGTAACTAGTCAACTCTCTTCCTCCATTGTGGTCCGGTTTATTGCATTAAGCTTCTTAACGTCCTATTCTTTCATTTCCTTCAGTGTAGGTCACCCAGGCTGAATTTGGGGGACTGTGTCTTCATTACATATTCCTAGGGCACCCCATCCACCACCACACGAACCCTTTGGCGGCTTTACGAAGGATTTAAAACAACAAACCAGGGGTTGTTACACTCAGTCATAAGGGTTGGGAAAATGGGGGTGTTTCTCCCGGCTGTTTTCTTAGTAATTGAAAAAAAAATCCTGTCATTATTTTCTTAAACTTGAGATTCTTCATGTATTGGCTAGTTTTTTTCTACACCTTGTTTTTCTATTTGTGAACCGAAAAACAAACAAAAATGATTAAATGTATCGCAAGAAAACTTCTTTGACGTTAATATTTCAAATTTAGTTTTAAATTTAAAGAAATGACAATATTTGAAATGGTTTTTGGGTGAATAATATTTAAAATTAATTTTCCACTAATAAAGATATCAAAATGACTAGCCTATTTTAAAGTTCTGTGGATACCATTTGACTATGTATTTTGGTAATCATTTAGGTTCAAACACCCTCAGTACACCCAAATGGTATTCAAACACCGACCTCCTCTTAAACTGCTAAGCCAGACTATATGAGCTTGAAGTTAAGACCGCGTGATCCCACTAACACACTGGTTCCAACCTTGGGGCGCACCCCCCCTCCCCCCCTGAATGGGCGATACGCACTTTTCGGGGGAGAGGGAGTCTTGGAACAATTGGTATATAACGTTTAAAATCATATATCATTGTTTAATTAAATCACTTTTCCAAAGTAATTTGGTTAAATATTTATTGTGGTATTGAAAACACTGCGTACCAGTTGTAATATTTCGGTGATTAATTAGATGTGTGCATGCACGTGTTTATTTGCAATCGCGCAAGCCTTGGATTCACCCCCCAGCTCTCCTCTACACCCTCCCTCTTTGCAAGAGACTCCCAAACCTTTTAGACCGTGTGATAAAAATACCTGCTGGAGCCTTCAAAGCATCTCAAGATGGCTCCCTCTGTCTACACTTGGATACTATCTCAAAAGTTTCATCTTTTAATTTAAAATGACACCGTGATGCGGGAATCAAACCCGGGACTTTTGAATTGGTATGCTAATGCTCTACCACAGAGCTATCCACGATTTTACTTGTTCTCAGGGCCATTCTTTACTCGTAGTTTAAGGCTGAGTCTGTGATGGACGTGCGGAATCGTCAGATACGTGTTAGCGCAATAATATCGCAACCGAGCCATATCGACCTAGTGATTGCCGTCTTTTTTCGAAGATAGTGACAACTTCTGCGGAGAGATGGTGTCATGTGGTCAGATCAACTAACCTGAACCACTACTTTTCCCATTCAAATAGTTCCTCATTTGTCCTCACGAAGCTGAGTTGACCTCGTTCCAGACCCACTGCTTCATATGGAAGCGCCGGGGATCGAACTAGGAACCTCTAGATGTTTAGCCAGGAACTCTGAACACTATACCACAGAGGCGGTCTAACACTACTCTCCATTTTTAAAACCCACTTTGGTGGTAGACTGCTGATCAAAGTTTGAATCTCCATCGGTTGTACTGTCTTTCCAAAACGGTTTCCCCTCTCCCTCAACACAAATGTGGGTACATTTTTTATAAATATAACCTTTATACCTTCTTAATTTCTAGAACTATTAGCGTAATTATTACATATTCACACAACCCGAACGGTTAGTAAGACGCGGTGATATAAAATATAATATATATTTAAAATCATCATTATATTGAAGTTTTCCTTCCTCTTCCTTAGAGACTTGTGAAGATACGAAGATCATTGTGTGTTTTGAAGTCAAAGCAAAGGAGATTTAACCTTTGACCTTAGACATTTCAAAAATTCGCACAAGCCAAGTATTTACTAAAGGTTCCTTACTACTGAAATCCTACTTTTGTATAATGTTTAATTATATTTTATACATACTATGGTTGAAATCGGCTGTATTTGTAGAAGTAAGCAGTTTCTTGATACGTTTAATTTTACGGTTGATAATAACTTAATTTACTGTTTACAGCCTATAGTTTGGGTACCTGTCAAGGGTGTCCTGGAATTTAATGACAAATTTTTAACTTGATTTAAAAAGTTTGTCATATAATGCCGCTATGCTCATGACAGATATTCAACAACTGTTGATATCACCATGTGAAGAAAATTAAACTATTGTATATGTTTATACTTAAGCAAATTATTTAATAACTTTGGCAAAAAAAAAGTTTTGCTATAAAAACTGCAAAAATATTTTCCTTTTCTCGCATTCCCTACATCCCCACCTTAATATTTAGAATGACTTGTGTTGAAATGAATACTTGTAGTCCTATCCTATAGTAAAATGTTACAGCTTGAACGCTACAAATAATAAAGATTTTCCTCCTTACGCTGGTTTTTATAGATAAAGGGTGTATTTCTGGGCATTTAATATCTTCTGCGGACAGTTTTCTGGTTTTAAATGGTTTAGAAAATGACATATAAAGCATTATTATATCTAAAGCGACTTAATAAAAACCTATTGTATTCAAATTATAGAAAATTGTTTGATTTTCTCATAAGGAAATCAAGAAATGCTGGTCGGCAAATGTTAATATTGAGCTTGGAGATGGTTTATTGTAATCAAAACAATTCAAAAATATGTATTGCAATATGCAAACAAATGCAACTGATATCTTACGCAACCATTTCTAATTATTTACTTAATTCTTTTCTCCTGAGTAAAAATTGATTGTAAATATATTGTAATATTATTATAAGTTAATTGACTTAAACAACTTGCCTTATAAATCCTTTAAGTTTTTTTTTTAGCGGTTTGAATATTATTTTAGTGTTTTTTAATCACTGGATCTTACCACCTGTTCAGGTTATACCCAAATATGATAATTACTCTAATTGGATAGGGATGAGGAAGCAAGCATTTTAGAGGTAATATACCCATATTTGTTAGAAAATAGAGTGGGAAACTATTTTGGACAAACCCTTCTCAGTAGATCCGACTGGGCTTAGGACCCCAATATGGACGTCATCACCAGTCCAGTCTCTTGTGAGACTGATGCATCGAACCGTGTGACCACAGATGTGGAGTTCTCAGTAAAAAAAAAGGTTGATGCACCAAAGTTATATAGGGTGTTCGAAAACTCATAGACCAAACTGCACATATAGCTTGTTTGAACCAAAAGTAATACAAAATCCCTATACATTTACATCTGGCAAACTATGCAAATACCATTAAATTGTGTCCAAAGTTTCGGCTTACAGCGCCAGGAGAGCAAAGCTGTTCAAGCATGCGTGTACAACAGGTTGCATAGAAGTTAGGTGCACAGTACTTAGTAAACAACACATCAGCACATCTAGAAATGTGAATACGTTCTGAGAGCATTAAAGGTCCTACATCACAGAAAGGGCTTTCCATTATTACATGTGCAATGCCTCGCGCCTAACTTCTACGCAACATTTTGTACACGCATGCTTGACAGCTTTGCTACCCCGGCTTTATACACCGAAATTTTGAACCCAATTTAATGGTATTAGCATAGGTTTCTGGATGCAAGTGTACAGGGATTTTGTATTAATTTTGGTTCAAACAAACTATTTGTGCAGTTTGGGCTATTAGTTTCCGAACATTCTGTATAGTGCATATATATAATATGTGTGTTTTTAGGGTACCCGTCATTTGGCCTAAAGGCATTTGGCCTAAAGTGTAGGCTAAAAGCCTTTAGGCCAAATGCCTTTAGGCCAAACGCCTTTAGGCCAAACGCCTTTAGGCCAAACGGCTTTAGGCCAAATGACTTTTTGTAAAGTTAATTTTTAGACCATTTATTAAAATGTGTTTTGCTGTCTCCGG
>CABFWB010006866.1:1459-13083 GCA_902151455.1 Timema bartmani
CCCCCCCCCCCAAAAAAAACTTATGAACAATATATATGGCTTTATGTGTGGTTAAAACAATATAAAACTTAAGGTACAAGTACAAACTAGGGGGCTGTATTACCATAAAAAGCACTTCAGAGAGCTTCTAGACTAATTTAATATTTATAATTTTTTCTATCCTCCAGCATTTAGGGTCTTATGTTGCCATATAAACACTTCTAGATATCTTCTATAGTTTTCTAAATATATAGATTTTTCCTAGCCTTTGGAGCTAGGAGCTTATGTTACCATAAACACTTTAGAGAATTTTAGAGAAATTCTATAGGTGTTTAAATATATAGATTTTTCCTAGCCTCCGGCAGTTAGGGGGCTGTGTTGCCATAAAAAATACTTTAGAGAGCTTCTATAGGTGTTTAATATTTAGAATTTTTTCTAGCCTCCTCTAATTGGGGTGTGTGCCCACCAACCCCCTCCCTCCCCCAGAAATTATTAGCTGGCTACGGCCTTGCATGGATCTTTTGAAGTTGAAAGGTACCTGGTATCTCCTTGTTGCTGACTACTATTCCAGATATCCAGAAATGGCTTTGCTGGAGTTCCTTACTTCTAGTTGTGTCAGAAATCACTTAAATCTATTCTAGCCAGGCATGGAGTACCTGAAATTGTTAGAGCTGATTGTGGCTCACAATGGATCAATAACACTATAATAAGTGAAAAGTTTTTCCAATTTGCCAAAGATTATAATTTTAAACTTGTTACATCCAGCCCGAAGTACTTACAAAGCAACGGATTTATAGAGTCTGAACTAAAGAATTTTAAAAATCATATTGAAAAGAGCGAGGACCCATACAGAGCCTTACTTTTGCTGCACTCCACACCTCTAAAATCTGGCTATAGCCCTGCTGAGCTCTTGATGGGGAGAAAATTTAGGGGATTTATACCAACATTGCCAAGTAACCTCGTTCCCTCATCGGTTAATTTGAACCAGCTGTTCCGCAGTGAAGAACACAAACTGTTGAAACAACAAGAAAACTATGATCGTAACCATGGTGTTAGGCCTCTCACAAATTTGAATCCTAGAACAAAAGTCTATATCACCGACCGGAACCAGGAAGGTACTATAGTGAAGAAACATGATACACTGCGGTCGTATATAATCCAAATAGAGGACAGACAATTTAGAAGGAATCGGAAGTCTCTCCAACCTCTTAATGAAAATGGTCCTCGGGTTCAGCAAGGGTCAGATGAGTTGGCAAATAGCAGCTCATCTTCTCCAAAAAGAGAGTCAATTCTACCAGTTCATCCAATGCCTTCAGAGGTGGCAACTGAAGTACCTCAACTTGATGGTTCTTCTCCCAAGTCATCCACTCCCGCTCGAAGAAGTCAACGGTCCAAGAAACCCGTAGACCGTCTCTACCTTGAGATCCACGACCAAGTTGAGTATCAGAGGTGTTACCCTAAGTACTTACTATCTGTGGCTGATGTATTATAATGTCTAATGTCTGCAACAAGTTTAACAGAATAGGTGACCTGGTGGTCTAGGGGTAAGGTGTAATACTTGTGTGCTGGGGGTCCGGGGTTCAATCCTTGGTCACGGCACGGATTTATCTGATTGCCAAACCCTTCCTTCCCCTCTGACAAGACGTGTATTAATCACAACTTGTGAATGTGTGGAATGCTAGGCTTCCACCGTGGCTCGGATCCCACGTTAAACTGTATGTCCTCCATTTCATCTCACAATCACCCTACCATTACACATTAGCGTAAGTGCATATAACCCGAACGGGTAGCAAGACGCGGTGCTAATAATAATAATAATAATAATAATAATAATAATAATAATAATAATAATAATAATAATAATAATAATAATAATAATAATAATAATAATAATAATAATAATTTAACAGAATAAATTCCGCCTTGTACTAAGTTGAACTGTTATATTATTAGCTGTTATACAGTTTTATTGATATTATATTATTAACGATTCTCACCGTAGTATCACAATAATATAAATAAAAATTAGTTTTTATAATCAATAATAATATTTGAATTACTTCTCTAATTTGGTTAGGATTACACAAAATGTGTCCTAATTATTTTATGTCTTTAAGAGAGACAACATTTATTTTAGTTTGTTTATAATATTATACAAATTACAAACATTATTTTCCCTTTAAAGATTTGGTATAATTTCAATTTATTTAATTCGGTTGTCAGAATATGCCAATCCTTTAAATGTCAGTTGCACAATTATTTAGCAATGAATATTTCCTCAGTTTGTTGAATTACCACGAATCTTCAAAATCCACTTCCTTTGTATTGTTATTTGTATTTAATACAATAGCTCGGTAAAATACCACTCCTATATAAAAGAAAATCAACATTTATTATTTAGAAATATTAAACATCTTTACAATATATACTTATTATAATAATACACATCATTTTAATAACTATTGCTTTTGTCAAAATTATTTTAAAAATTAATATTATTTTGTAAAGAGTATTTGAAAAATCACAAATAGTCTAGGGGCCGGCCCATTTCCTGTTGGAAATTTTCCTATAGAGGGTTTATTTTCAGATATAATTAAATATGTGTCTAGTGATGTTGTTCATCTTGGGTACATAACCAGAATGTCGTTATTTTCTTTTTTAATGGCTGCCAAATATGGTACATGGTTTTAAACGTATAGCAGCTCTTATTCGTGGTGTAACCAAGTTTGGTATCAAATGAAAGCTCTTATTTGTGGCAATGTAACTAATCACATTTTATTTATTATGTATATTGCAGCAGTTTGCTGTACACTCGCAAAATCTTGAACATGAAATTTATTTTTTGCAGCATGGGCAGACAGTGTTTCTGAAACATTTTTTGCAAGTGCAGCGATGTGGAAAATCATTAGGAATAGTTTCAATGGTGACTTGGGGCTGCAGTTCACCATCTTTCTCTATATATCCATACAATGTTGGTATAAGGGTGAGTGCATCAACAAATACATGGTACCACCTGTAACATTGCAAAAAACCTCGTTTGATGTGTAATATTATACTGATAGAAGGTGGCTTGAGATTATCTAGATTGAGCCTTTTCATTTGATGATACTAGTGTACCCGAAGCTGGTTTCCCGAAGTGATATTTGATGATAGAATTCCAACAAGAAACTCTTCTGCGTCATCCATAATTGTTTCACTCGGGTATGTTTTACCAAATGTATGTAGTAGCTGTGGTGAGAGTTTACATGCTTTAAAGCTGTAAGCTTTGTCCCAAATTTGCTTGTCGTGTCACATCCAGTGATGGAATGTAAGGCTGGTAGAGTTTCAATCAAGCTGTGCTCCAGGACTTCCACAATCTTATGAATCAGCACTGCATGTGCAGTAATACACTTACCACAGAGAGCCCATAGCTCAGACAATACTTCCCTTTTAAAATTGTTTAAAGAAATGATACAGTGCGCATACAAAGACGTGTCTGAGGATGCTATTACAATGCGCTCAACATTTCTAGCAACTGCATGATGTACATGAAGAAGTATCCACTCATCAGCCTCCTCCAGGTCAGATTGTAAAGTTGAACGGTCTTCTTTCATGTCATTTTCAAGAAGTATGCTTGTCAGTTCATCCTCACCAAGTCTGCCAATATAAATAGGCTTACCACTGAAACTATTGCATTCTATCAGGTATTAAGTAAAGAACTGCTCCAACTGGTATTTATTACTAGAATATGCCCAGAATGCATGCATATCTTTTTGAAAAGGGGTTTCCACTCCATCAATATTCATGTTGATTAGATGAGTGGTTCTTCTTCTTTGTCATTCAGCTGATTTAACACTATCTTCTTTGTAAACATCAAAGATTATGTCAATCCTAGAAGAGTTTAGTGCAATCGCTTTTATTCCCTGAATGATAAGCTTTGCAAAGTCCCCAAAAGTCTTCATAGAATTAAACATAGCTGCTTGATTTTTCGTGCAATTAATATAAAACCAAACAAGGTTGCGGTGGTGTGAGATGAAGAAGGAGGTGTTTTTAAAGTTGACTCTTTATGATCTTTATCTAGTTCTGGACCAAACTTGCCTTATTAGGTTTTTTTTTAGAAATCCATCTTTTGTTAAAAAGAACCCAGTAGAAACGAGTTCATAGCACAGAAACTGATCATTGTATTATCCTCTTTCTCGTGCAACATCAATTAAATGTAGGGCATCAGAAATATCATTTTGGGTGTGTATTTTCTTCATGTGTTGTTGAGAATTGAACATCTTCATCTTAGCCACTTTATCGAAGAGCTTCTTGGACTTATCGTTCTTGCCGGAATAGCTTGTATTCTGTTTGTTCCATTTTGTAACATGTAAGCTTGAAGTGCTCATGTTCGTCAACATTTTTACCAGTGACAATATTGTACAGTTTGTTTTGTGCAATATTTAAATCAAACGGATTTTTTCGTTTATTGATGAAATCCATTATGCCTTCAATGCTTTCCTCATCTGAATGAGTTAAAGTGGGTGATAATTCATGATGTTAAATGCTATTGCTATGAATATGATGTTACAATATGTAAATAAAGTGTGATCAGGTGCATTGCCATGAATTAGAGCTTTCATTTGATACCAAGCTTGGTCACATTATGCATTAAATGCTGTTAAATGTTTAAAACTATATACTACATTTGGCGGCCATTTAAAAAAAAACTGACGACATTCAGGTCATATACCCAAAAGGTAAAACATNGTCTTAAGTTAGATTACTAAAAGGCATTTAAGAAGTAATGTATAAAAAGAGAGTTTGCTTCCATATCATGCTAATGGGAGAATCTAAAACAGTGTTCATTGTGTTAACTGTCAAACCCAATGAGAAGAACGTATATGGAAGGATAACACAAGAAAAGACCTGAAAGAGATAGTTATATACAGTCCACCTCATTACACCCTAACTCCAGATAGGGTTAGGTGGCGTATTTTTTTAAAGTGTGGCAACGAAATTTGAGTTCCTAGTGCCATAGAGTAAGTAAGTAATATCCTGGTAGAATTGAGACATCTTAAGTCCGAAATCAAGAATATTTATTATAAAAGAACATAAGCCGGTTTATTATTGTTACAAATATAATATTTAAAGAATTTCTGTTTCAAGTTTAGGACCCACCTTAACCCTTATTGTAAGTAGGCCATGCTTCATTATTATTATTAGGTGTGGGAATTCTTATCTATATCTAAAAACTTAAGCTTCTTTCTTAATTAAATATAGTAATTCATAAACCAATTTAAATACCATTTTTTCTCCCAAGAATTATCACAATATTTTGAATTGAGTAGTTAAGAAAAAACAAAGCCACAGAAAAACCACCATTCTTTCTAAAATGTACTTGAAAAATTACCATTTAGAATTAAATACATATATTGCGATACTTTTTTGTCTCTAAAATAATTCAAAACCTTACAACTACCACCAGAATAATACAATTTTTAGTACCTAACAAGTAATATTAATTATTACAGCATTCCCTGGTCACTGAGATATCCCTGCTTGAACATTGTTTGCGTCTATAATTTTAACCTTTTATAAATATGTTTACATTATATGCTCTAAACTCTTTATACAACTGATCCAATTAATGATGCTGTTAAAATAATCCAGAAAAAAGGTATTTACCTGTTGGAACAATTCTTACGTTGATCTCATCCTGAGGGGATAAGAGGGTGAAAGTTTCACCCGTATATAATTCCTGAAATAAAACCGATTTAAATAATTTAAATCTACTAAACCAACACAAAATTAAACACAATTCAGATTTATATCACCAGAAAATATATATTTATGCAGACAGTCAATAAATACTGCAAAAATGCATAAACATTGATTAAATGCTTGATCCAAAATAAATAAATGTTTTTAAATTAAATAGTGATAAAGATCCTATTATTATAGGAACACACGTACACCTCTTGCATGTGGACCCACTGACCAGCACAGAACTAGAAGAAGCCATAATACAACTGGCAATAATTACCCAAAATCTTAGTGGAATCATGAATGAAAATATTAATTGGACAGATCAGGTGAGTAGTAGGATTTGTAGTCTCCAATCACTCACTTGCCCAACTATCGTTTAGCCTGACAGGTATATTGTATGACTTATCCAGAACTACAACGCTTTCGTTTCTTTTGACGTCGTAAAATGATGATAGCTGCAGCAAGTACTTCCCGCGACAACATCTCTAACGCATGGAAAGAGAGGCAAAAGTGTAAACAGGTCGGGTTGCATAAGACAATATGCAAGAGGTAAGACGCACCAAAAGAGGCATGCCTCTACGCATATAATGTTGCATGAAAGGAGGCATAAGTCTAAACGCACCTTAAGGGCGAAAAAAAAATTGTTTTTAGTTAAAAATGGTGTTGCCATCAACAAAGCACAAGAGAGAAGGAGTGTAGTTAGAAAAAAAATTGTGTATGTAGTATTTAACCAAACCCAAGGGTTTGTCCGACCCTTTCTAATTCTGCTAGCTTTTACGCTGCACACCTAACCTTAATTTTAAATGTTCAGTGATGAACATTATAATAAACTCACGATAATTTACAGCTGTTATTCTCAAGAAAGAAGGTGGAGAAGGGAGAATAAGGAGTAAAATAGCGTGAAATAATCAGGATCAAACACTGAACGAAAATATATTTGTGAAATAGACTGATGCTCTCACAAGCTACACAACTAATACCTACATTATTGTTAGACAGCCCCTGGCTAGCCTCGCCTTATTGAACAATCGACCTGTCCCTTAACAAAACCTTCTCATCTGTCAATTGGACAAATAATAATAATAAAAAAGTTCAAAGAAGTAGTGAGGAAGCGATTGATCTAGGTAATTTTTCATCAGTAGAAGGGAAAGCTAGTTCTTCCTCCAATACATTTCGATATGTTTACCACTTAATCTCTTTCCTAAAGCTTAGCCAGCAGGCCCATGTGCCTAAAAAAATGTATATGCAATCATAAACAACACATCACCACCCCTCAGAATAACAACATTGATATCAACCAATTCCCCCCCCTAAATACCAATCCTAACCCTTTACCAAAAGATGACAATCCCCGCCCCTCAGGGTCCCGAATTTTTTCATCAATGTTAACATAATGGTCTCACCCCTTCTTTCTTAACTTAACCCCTTAGCCGTAAGTTCTAGGAGCCTATAAAACAGTATAGGCTACCCTTCCTCCACGCTTCAGAGCCATTAATTTGATATCTTATGTTAACAGAATAGTTTACGTCCCTCAAACATCAAGTCTAAGACCAATCACAATGTTATAAAATCATAGCTTTACTCAGTATGTGACTCTCGAATTAATAAAGCATGAAAACTTACTTTAAAATGGTAGCCGGCTGTGTTGTTAAGTCCTATCTCTTCAAGACTGACAGAAAATGGATGAGGGATCCCGTCCGTCCGTCTGCTCACTAAGGCAACAGCGTAAGAGAACTGGTCTCCTTGCTTGGGAGAGATGGCTCTGGTCCATACTTGTGTTGTGTTGCTGTCATCCTGTGAGCAATAACTATAGCATTTAGACAAGAGGATTGGCCACCCAGTCTGTGATAGATAGTTCTGGTCCATAGAGTTGTGTTGTGTTGCTGTCATCCTGTGAGCAATAACTATAGCATTTAGACAAGAGGATTGGCCACCCAGTCTGTGATAGATAGTTCTGGTCCATAGAGTTGTGTTGTGTTGCTGTCATCCTGTGAGCAATAACTATAGCATTTAGACAAGAGGATTGGCCACCCAGTCTGTGATAGATAGTTCTGGTCCATAGAGTTGTGTTGTGTTGCTGTCATCCTGTGAGCAATAACTATAGCATTTAGACAAGAGGATTGGCCACCCAGTCTGTGATAGATAGTTCTGGTCCATAGAGTTGTGTTGTGTTGCTGTCATCCTGTGAGCAATAACTATAGCATTTAGACAAGAGGATTGGCCACCCAGTCTGTGATAGATAGTTCTGGTCCATAGAGTTGTGTTGTGTTGCTGTCATCCTGTGAGCAATAACTATAGCATTTAGACAAGAGGATTGGCCACCCAGTCTGTGATAGATAGTTCTGGTCCATAGAGTTGTGTTGCTAACATCATGCACATAGTTTTAACAAGAGAACTGATCCCCTAGTTAGAGAGAGAGGGATATTGGGTCCATAGAGTTGTGGTGCTAACATCATGCACATAGTTTGAACAAGAGAACTGATCCCCTAGTTAGAGAGAGAGAGGGATATTGGGTCCATAGAGTTGTGTTGCTAACATCATGCACATAGTTTGAACAAGAGAACTGATCCCCTAGTTAGAGATAGAGGGATATTGGGTCCATAGAGTTGTGTTGCTAACATCATGCACATAGTTTTAACAAGAGAACTGATCCCCTAGTTAGAGATAGAGGGATATCGGGTCCATAGAGTTGTGTTGCTAACATCATGCACATAGTTTGAACAAGAGAACTGATCCCCTAGTTAGAGAGAGAGAGGGATATTGGGTCCATAGAGTTGTGTTGCTAACATCATGCACATAGTTTGAACAAGAGAACTGATCCCCTAGTTAGAGATAGAGAGAGAGGGATATTGGGTCCATATGGTTGTGGTACTAACATCCTGTACATAGTTTGAACAAAAGAACTGATCCCCTAGCTCTTAAGAGATAGCTCTGATTCATGGGGTTGTGTTGTTGACATCCTGTACAGTACATAGTTTGGACAAAAGAACAGGTGCCTAAAATTGTAGAGATACTATAGCCCAAGTTTTGACCCTGTTTCTAAGATGTTAAACACATTAATTGCATTATTTAGAGAGTGTGGCTGGTCCACTAGCTTGAGAGATATATTAATGAAATCTTTAGATTATTTACATAGCTTCGAAAAGAGAACTGATTATATAAACATAGTGTACATGTATGGATGCATATATATATATATATATACGTATATATACATATACGTACACTCGGCCCTTCATCTTGTTAGTGCTGTCTGCACCATTTGGTAGAAATCACATATACCAGGGGAATTTAAGAAGTGTGGTGGTTCCCCGTTGCCTTCCACACTGGATTTATATATTATGCGAGCTCAAAAGGGCCTACCAATATTACAAATTTCTAGACGTTTGACATAAGTAAGTCACGAGTAAGGACTTTAGAATAGAGTGCCAGTTAGGATTGCTTACTTGACACTAATGAACATGTTTGCCAACTATATATTTCAAACCCTTATTTGATTTTTTCTAATTTACTCTCTATTCATGGGGTGTATCCGAATAGTCCAAGACTCCCTAGTCGGACCCTTGAGTTTTAGACTTGATGCAGTCTTGATGATTTTACACTTCTCGCGGTGTTCATAGCGAAGACTGCATCAAACTATTCGAACGGCAGCAACCGTATTTAGAATGGCGAAAAATGGAAGTCAGTGTTCTATTAGACGAAACGATAATACTAAAACAATTGCCAGTCAAACACCGCAACCGACACTGCGAGAAGGCGCATGGCTGGTAGCTTTCCGTATCCATGGTTACCAAGACCTCGAGAAGACTCCATCGGTCTCGTCCGCGACTATTCGGACAGATCTACACTTGGTCACGTGATTGCCAATGCAGCTATCAGGGCCACGAGCCAAGGCAACGCCGCATAAGTACTAAGTAGACTATTCGGATACAGCCATGGACTATCGCCATTACAATATTGTGTCTGTACTACCACTACAATCGCATTGTAGTAAATATCAAGAGGAATTTACACTTGTATAGTAATTAGTGTCCACCTATTCTTTTCCCTTAAACAATCCTGAATGACCTCTTGAACAGATTTCCCAAACTAGGGGTGAATATCTAGGGAGTAGTGACACTGCACATCTTGTTGTCAATCAATAGTAGCTCCTCCTCGTTTTTACAGTAATATGATTTCTGAGATCAGGATTTATAAACGTACCATGTAAACTCTCTTTCCTTGTATTCCCAGAGGGTCTTGGTTCACAGCCAGAATATCTGTGTTTTGTAGAATTTCCTTGTAGGGTTCTTTCACTGCAGCTATATCGGTAGATAGAAGCAGTGGCGCCGCCAGGATCGCCCACACTGCCATTTGAGTCTTACTTTGCTCGTAGCTCAGACCATAGTCTCCAATTATCAGCTAGCAAGAACAAAATAAATCTTAATAAAATAAAGAGAATTATTTCTCAGATTAAAAAGATAACTAACGATAATTAAGTAATAAATAAACTTCTATAATCTAGTATTAAATTTATTTTGTTTTTAAGAATAATAATAAGACACTAGTATAATTTCCCGACCAACAGGAAAGCAAAAGGAAGAAAGTCTTATTTCCTGAGTATTGGGAAAGTGTGCATTCGAGCTCACAAGATGGCCGACATGACGTCAGCCAAAGATATAACTCTAGAGGACGGGTGTGATGTGTGGCGTGTTGCATCTTGCCTCCCTGCTACCAATTCCCCTCCCTATCCCCCTCAACCCTTGGTTAAACCATTATTTTTATTTTTGTGTAATGTATGTTTCATCTCAGCCCCTGACTGAGCCTTCCCCCCTCGTTCCCCACTTTTCCCCTTCTCGCCTCAGGTGGTGATCTACCTGCCTCTCCCTCGAGCGTATCATCATCTCCACCCTAATGGTGTGATCTGAGGGCGGTTAAGGTCATAAATGACTGTATCTATAAGCCTTTCAGGACTTCTATACTATCCCCCAATAATTCTCCTTCTGGCCGGCATTGGACGTTGTCCACCCCAAACCGAGGTCATAAACATGTCAGCTTCAAAGTACGCTCTTCGAGCTTAGGTGAGGTCATAAGCCTAAGAAGGCCATCATAAATAGTTTTAGCCACAATGTCGACAGCTCATGTTCAAAACCTTACAATACTCATAAAAAATTTAGCTTCAAAAGATGCTCTTCGATTCTCGATGAGCTCATAAACCTATAAACACTTATAGCTTTGAGGATGAAAGGACTTACACCAAGTATACACATTTTAATTGATGTGACAGCCAGCTTGCCTTTAACGATAGATCCTTACTCACTAAGGATGTGATCTAAAATTTGCTACGATCCTTATACATACATTATAAGCAATTAATGTAGACTAGGATGAATAAAATATTAAATAGTTAATCAATAATCTCTTTAGAACATCAAACTCTGTTGACACGTATGAATACTTTCTAAACATTTATAGGAAGAATGGACTAACATTAAGTATCGTAACGTATAGAATATTTGATTATGTAATCCCTCGATTGGGGACCTATTCTAATTAAATTGAATGTTTGTTGATATAACTGGTATTTATAGCTCCGTGATCGAGCGCCAATTATTATATTTCGGTCGCGCGTTGGGCGCCTATTATAATACTATTGTAATGTTTGATGTATAATTGGTTTTTTTATAGCTCCGTGATCGAGCACCAATTATTATATTACGGTATTATTCACATATAATTGCCCCGATATTGGGCGACAATTCTGATGATATGGAATAATATTAGATATAATTGGTATTTATAGCTCCGTGTTCGAGCGCCAATTATTGTGATATGGAATGTTGATGATATAAATACAACTGTTTATGTTGTACACGCTTTATTATTTCTTTCTTTACACTTTGTTGAAATTAAACTCTGTATTGACTGTGATTACTTTT
>CABFWB010006866.1:13296-29268 GCA_902151455.1 Timema bartmani
GACACTGTCAAGAGTAACCAATCAGGTATTTCTCTGCAACAGGTGCAGTGAAAGCTAGCTTCCTATTGGATATAGGGAGTTGGCTTTTCTTGCTCGTTTGTTAAATACTGCGGAGTTATATTTTGAGAATAATAAACAAGCTTTTCTGGTGAAATCCTTTTACAGACTATTCTGCGAAAACGCGTGATTCTCCATGGATGAAGTAAAAGGATAATTTACATACGATACTTTAAAGAAAAATACCTCCATCCATGACTTTTTAAATATATGAGAGCAGTCCAAAAATCAACTACATTATAGTATATACATCTAATCAAGCATATTTTAAGGACATTCAACCCCCAGAACTATTTATGAGGACTTTATAAACATGTATATATTGGTAGAATAATGGACTAATACGAATACAATAGTTAATCAATATTAGCTCTTTCAGACCTACTACATTGATCCTTACGTGTATTTTCTATTATCACAAATATTCTTCATCATTTATCTTAGTGGACTTAAGACGAATATGCCATCGAGGCACAGTTTAGGGATATCGCGAAGATTACATTGGCAAACACGCCCACTCAGCAAGGCGATATGTAGATGACGTCACTTCCAAACGGAGAGACACGTTGGCTAACTTCAAGCAACACGAGGTAAAGAAGCATCAAACACCTGGGCTGTCACCTGTCAGGTATTCTGGGACGGTGGAATCATCCAGTTTAAATAAAGTTAAGAACTCTAATCCATAAATATGTAGTCCTAGAACTTAAATAGAGGTGTCCTTAAATCATTTTATATGCCTACTATTTTATTATTTGATCCAATCACCACAACTATTTACTATGGACAGATACAATATGTTACAGCAAATTTATCAGAAGAGCTTTGTGTTCCTCTTCTAGGGGTCTGAACAATTATTAATATTCCACCAAGATAAATATGGATTAATATATTGTTATTCTTGTGGTCAAAACTTTCTTCGTTAAGGAAAATTATTTGGATATTTTCGGTGGAAGATTATTTATTATTGTGCTCGAGAATATTAATTTCAATGTAATACTTTTTAAAAATAAATTTGTTTAGTCGCTTTAAGGTACATTGTCCAAGCTGCGACAGTTACCTACGACTGTTATAACAATCGCATTGCAGCTGGTGTCCAACTCTTCGCACATTCGCAGTTTGAGCTTAGTTTTAACACGAGACGATGGCAGCCGGTGTCGCAGCAGGTGGAGTGAACAGTGCATGCGGTTAGAGTTGCAGCGATAGTGCCAGAGTTGTAGTGACAGTGCATATTTGTTAAATTGAATTTTTTGATTTAATCAATTTTAAATATGTTTAAACAGCGAAAATCTGATATGCTAATGATCCACTCACTGGCTATGGTACTGAGTGAGCTATTATCCCAACATCCATGTGTATACGATTTAAAACATCCAAATTAGAAGGACATGATATATGCACGGGCATTGCTCGAATTGGGAAATTTTAACAACCGGAACGGTAACAACCCAATTCTTAATCTATTTTACAGCATGAAACTATTACATTGGTAGAACCTAATGCATTGTCTGTACACACTTCAATAAGTTGTGTGCTAAGCCATGCCAGTTTAGTTGAAGTTCAGTAAAATTAATATCACATTGCAGTTTACTATACTAATCTGATTAATTGATAACTACGATTAATTAATATTGATTTATAATGAAACACAAAATACACTGCCACAGTTAAATGATATCCAATGTTTAACTATGTAGGTAGGCACTCGTCTAAAACCATATAATATTCACCATTAATTAAAATAATTTATAATCAAATTAAAAACTAATTATTTTCAGCATAAGAATTAATAATTAAATCTTGTTGACATTAAAGTATAAACATTAGATTGTTGTATCACATCTCTTTGATTCTTGTAAATAATAAGACAAATGAAACATCGAGACATATGAAGCATACATATAATTTGTGGGGAAAATATTAGACTGAAATTAATTGAATAACAATGAGAAAAATATGAAAACATTCCCCAATCACTTCTAGTGAAGTAATAAGGAGTTTCATCCTACAAAATTTCGTTACAGAAGAGACAAACTATGGCACCCGAATATTTGAAAAATTCTTTGTTTTACATTGCTATGAAAACTTATGAGAAAGTTAAGAATTATTATTACTATTCAATCCATATGAAACATTTTGTTTCAATGTTAAATGTTTGGTAACAAAGACTTCATTAAATTGGCAGAAACAACCAGGTATTCTGTTCTTTAATGTAAAACCCTTTCTCATCATCATCATCATCAACATCATCATTATCAACTGTTTCCAGCATGTGGCCAGGTCAGTTTACTAAAATTCCTCCATCTTCCTCTATTCTTCCACCTTTCTTTCTCCCTTAATTTCTTCCATTATCCTCCTCTCACTTGAACACTGTCTGTTATATGCTCCTCCCATATCTTTATTGGACTCTTTTGCGATTTTTTTCCTACATACGTCATTTCCAACATTTTCTTCGACGTCCTCTCTTTTTCCAATATCATTACATGCCCATATCATCTCAGTCTTGCTTCTACTACTATCTCATGTACTCCCTGTACTCTTACTCTTTCCAGGATAAAGTTATTCCTAATCTTTTTTCTCCTCGTGACAGCTCGAGTATGGGTTTGTTTCGGCCACCAGCTTATTAAGCCTATCGTGCTAAAGCCCTTTATATTACGTGCAAATTTTAATTGATTTAAGTATTATTTCGGAGCACGCCAGGATAGTGCTTTTTTAAAACAAATATTGGCAATATTATCTACGTGGTGGAATTTCGTATGTATTTCCATATTTCAGACATCACATAGGTCTATATTGGGATTTTAATTTGCATGTAAGTTCTGACTCTAATGAGCAGGTTTAATTTTTATTAAATACGCTTAGCATTTCAAAAAACGAACAATGCAATATTGGTAAATATTTTGAAGAAAATATGTTAAGTTATAAAAATTATGCAGCAAGGAAATAGTGTAGCTGACATAAGTAGAAAAATAAAATTTTACGTGAAACATAATTTATAAAAATAAATATGTACTTACGAAATGTGTGCCCTTTTGTTTGCTTGTTCACTTGTGGCACAGATTTCAAAACTTCAAATTGATACGGTATTTACACTATGAAAAACAATGTGAAACTGAAGCTATAAATCTTCTACCTACGAACAGAAACAATAAATGTCCATTCCAAAAATAACCCTCACAATAGAGGCTACAAAAGGGTAGGGGAAAGATTAACATCTGTAAAATATTTGTGTTGAAGTCATTGTCTTGTTATAGGAATCGTCGTCTCTGTTGGGAAGCAAATTCTTGGAAAACCCAGTGTAACACTAAATAAAATACACTATACAGACGCGTAGTAAATAGCAACTAGGTCCGTTCAAAATCAAATACACTAAACAGACACGTAAAGGGTTTGGGTTCGTTCAGACTAGAATAGAGATCCTGTTGGAAAACGATAGGAAGAACGAAGAAGTAGAGTTCTAGTGTGCAGGCGGAACGCTTTAAGCTTGTGTTGTATCAACATGAACACGCTTAATAATTTTTTGTATCAACCGGAACGTTGTTCCGGTTCAATTCGAGTACTGTGCACGAAACAATCTATTTATCTACGAAAATAATATAATTTCTTCGTCCTTTTCTACCTCCCTTAAAATATCCAAAAATGTTGTGTCACTTGAATCACTTGTATTCTCATCAATCTCAAAATCGACTGACTATGGCGGCTAGAATCGCATCTTGGAAAACACCCTATGTGACTATCGCATGCGGATAATGTCACCACGGTCTGTTGTGGCCGTAGCCGCGTGACTCCAGTCACAGTCATAGGTAATTGTTGCAGCTTGGACAACAACACACTTTTAGTATGGCCAACGTTTCAATTCTTTGGCTTAAAAAAAAGTAGAGATTTGTAATATTTAAAATGTTATCTATAAATATAATTACTCGGTTCTTCGAGCTTAGTGTATTCATGTCAGATGAGCTAACTGTTTACGTTGAAAATAAAAGAGAATTAAGCAACATAACAAAACGAAAAACAATCTAAACAGGACTTTAGTAATAGTATTCTTGACATGTATTAAATATATTTATTCTATTTGTGAATTTGCTTTGTTTTGATTAGACTGGAGTCAAACTCTCTTACATTTGATTATAATTAGCTATTATTGCTACACTTACGTGCTCATCAATCTTTTATAAAGCTAATTGAAAAGTGTATCAAGTTAATGGGCATCATTTTGAACATTTATTTAAGTAATTTTACAAATCATATTGCATTTAACGTAATAAATAATAACATAATAATTATAATGATAAATGTTTCTTGAATAAAAATTGTTATAAATAAATACAAGTTAAAATATCTTCAAAAATGGATGTCAAATATATAAAAAGTTTCTGAAAAAAGTTTTTTTATATAATAAAATAACTTTAAAAATTATTGGTTTTCATTTAAATAACAAATTTGACTTTGAAATAATCTTGAAGAACAACTTGTGAGGTTTTCTTTCCGCCTAAAAAAGCAAAAAAACTTTCGTTCGGAACAATTATTTCTAAAATGTTGGTTTTCACGCTATTCTAGTGTGTCAACTTAAATGCCTCATCCTGTATATTATAAAGAACTATATTAACAACATATAGCTAATTCAATTATTGTTTACCATATCGGGATCGTTCCAATGTCCCGGACCAGCGTATGGTGCAATGCGGTCTTGGTTTAGGGCAAACCAGTCCATGATATTGGCTACACTAGACCAGGAGTCTTGGATGTCTCCGTAGTTACGCCACAAGTTGCACGTCTTACTTATGGCTTCATAGTCCACCTAAAAAGATCCCCATTCATAATAAATATTAATACTAGATTTATTGCTAAGTTACAATGCTAAAAGTAATAAAACCTTCACATCATTCAAATACATTAATGTGGTGGTGGAGATTAAAGGCCAGTTCTAGCTCAATTTTTTAGTCACGTGTGCGCACTCATCACCATACAATTCCTCTGTCCCTCCCCTCGCCCAAACACTCTCTTCCCTCCCCCAGTACAACCAAAACACATAACGGTAATTTCCCTAACGGTGAAGCAATTATTCCCTCTTTTCACTCCTCCACACTCCTCCCCACTCTTCCACC
Source organism: Timema bartmani (assembly GCA_902151455.1). Lineage (NCBI taxonomy): Eukaryota > Metazoa > Arthropoda > Insecta > Phasmatodea > Timematidae > Timema > Timema bartmani. The sequence goes on from CABFWB010006866.1 coordinate 18,456, forward strand.
TCACCAAGAACCAACACCGGTAATCTCTCTAAGAATGGTGATATAATTCCCCCTCTTTTTGCCCTAATATGCGGTAGTAAGGTTACCAACTTCGTAAATCCATAACGGTAAATTACCCTCACTCCTCCTCTCTCATCCACCATAGATTGTTGCCCAGGGCGTAAAGGATTTTCCATTATCCTCCTTCTCCCTCTCGCCCCTTCATTTTTAACTTCCTCCCCTCTTCGCTCCTCCACAAGTCAACTTGAACCCATAATGTTAAATAACCATCTGTCTCCCACACCACCTCCTCCCATCCAACGCCCTGACAGTAGAAAGCTTGACCTTTGTCATCCTTTCTTTATCCTGCCCTCCTACCAGCCACCCCCATGTCAACCTTTACTTCTTACCTCCTCCTTCTCTTTCAGACATGCGACAACAGGCTTGACAGTGACCAGAGGCCATGTGACCAATGACTTGACAAGGATTTGACGGTATGTGACAGACGGCTTGCCGGCGTCCTTAAGTTAGACAGCTTGACCATAGCTTTATGTTATCCTTTCAAACTCCAGCCCCACCACTCCCCTTTCACCACCCCCAATCCTACCACACTAAAGAACCTTAACAATGAATTCCCCTATCCTACCTCACCTTTACTCAAAACCCTACACCATCTCCCCAACCACACCCATTATCCCTCCACCACCAAAAAATATTCCAAAAAGGATAATATGTTATGGACCTATTGTATAAATCCTAGGGTATAGGAAAATAAGATGCAATCCAAAAAACCTTCCTCTCCCTTCTCATAACTCTTGACACTTTAACTTCATCCACAAACTCTTCGTGGTCACGTGGTCTAACGCGCTTTTTTCGTGTTAGAATAGACTGCCAAAGACGGGGAGATTGGGGTTCGATCCCAGTTGGCTGTACTGAGGGTGGTTTTCCTAAATGGTTTTACACCCTCCCTCCACGCTAGTTCGGGTGCACTTCCTATAAATTAAACCTTCCTAATCCCTAACATATTAGTGTAATTAGTCCATAGGTGTATAACCTGAACGGTTAGTAAAACGTGGTGATAAAAAAAACTTCATCCCCGATCATCCTGCGAATGCAAATTTCCTTCCCCCCGCTCCCCACTTTCTCATAAGAGAATGGATCTTCCCCATACCAGGCAGCAGGGTCAAACAAGTATGTGCACCTAACTCTCTACTGCTGATATCCTAAACAACAAAGATGTTTACGAGGTAAGCTCGTTCCACCCAAACTCTAGACAAACTTTAAAAATGCACCCCCTCTCTGGCTTATTCTTTTTCCAACCTTAACCTACATCGTATTTGCAAAATGCTGATTCAAACTACATCTATAAGAACCACGAAAAATAAATTTAGTTATAGTTCAATGATCATACCATGCATTCTCCTACATTTAATCATTATTCATACATCATACTTAATATATATTTTACTACTCATTCATCACAGTCATCATACTTGATTAGAGACACATCATGATTATAACATATTTAATAATTATTAATACACCTCGCCTATAAGACACAGGTTCATTTTGCATAAATCATACTATATTAGAGCCCTACCATACTAATAGCACAATTCCTCATTGATTGATAAAAATAATGCATTTATCATAGTTCCATGATCATAAATTTCACGACATTTAGCAACGTTCATACTTAGAAGACATTTGATCATCATTTATTGATTACGCCCTTCATAAATGTTAGAGTAGATCACTCCGAGTTCATAACGGCAAATTTCCTAACGCTATAGTTATACTCTTCCTCCATTACGAATGATGATACATTAAATACTACTAGTCTCATCTATATTCTCTAAAAGTGTATGAAACGTTACAATTTTCTACTTTAAAAATAATACGGATTATCACTGGTACATTCTTTACCAACGTGAATATATTTGAATATATTAGCGGTGACCCCGTTGCAAAATTCCATCAACCACTTAGACCGGCTTACTAGACTTCTACAGAATGAAACTAACTTCAACAGACTTCAATAAACTTCACTGAATTGGTAATACTAGACATTATATATAAACTACATTTAACCATTATTCATGCACCAGCCTTAGGAGACACTTGTTTATCATTCATTGATCACAGACTTACATCATACGTGATAGAGTATAATACCTCATTATTATAGAACATTTGACTACCGTAACATGATTATTATCATGCATCATTATATATAATATAATATTTATAACACTTTGGTCACATTTCAAGATCATATCTCACATCTTATAACATATTCAAGCATTCCTAATTGATCAATACATATAATACATTTAATCATAGTTCGTATATCAAATCATTGTTGCCATTATTTAGTTCTTGACTATGATCTGACTATGTTGCTGTCCCGTCTCTGGTCTGTTGTGTTGTTGCGTATGCGTGGATTGTTTGTTCATTTGCGTTTAACGGACTTGTAATGTTTGCCCATGTGTTTGTGATCTCCAGAATGATTGATTAATATCGGTAGTTATTAGACAAAATTCAATCTCAAATGTAGACTCGTTTAATGGCTGATAAAATGAAGAACAGCACAGTGAAGAAATCAAAGCTGGTATGCTTGTATTTGAACAGGTTATGGGCCCAGCACGCTTCCACTTCGATGCCAATATATCGTGAAGAATATCGAGAGTCATTTTGTTCTTGTTATCGTTACACATTTTTTTGTTCGTGTCATCAGTACGGTTTGTTTGTATTGTTGGTACTTTTGTTCGTATCGTTTGTACGTTTTGTCCATGTCGTTAGTAGATGTATACTGCGTTCAGAATATTTATATTTCTCTGCTTGCAGTAATGAAGGATAAGGACACATATGATCTCAGAAAATTCAACGGCACAAATTGCTCATTGTGGAAATTTAGTGTGTCGTTCTTACTTGATGCTCAAGATTTGATATAATTGGTGGAAGGGACAGATACAGAGCCCGACAAAGTAGCAAAATTTGTCGGGTGAAAAGTATGGAAAAAGTGTAAGTCAAAAACAGTGGTGATCTTATTGAGCTCAGTGAATCAGATATATCATGTGAATTTAATAAACTGTAGTACACCGAAAGAGATCTGGGATAAACTACTTTCTTTGTATTGAGATACAAGTGAAGATGCGAAATAGGATTGTTAGTAATAAATTTAAGATTTTTGGATCAAGAATGGCGTGCATGTCACAACACATCTAGACAAATTTGAAACCATCTGTCATAATCTTGATGACGCAGGTGCAACCTGATTCAGCTGTGATGTCTAAACTGTCAAGTAGTCTATCATCAAGATTCTCGGCATTTACCGTGGTATGAGGGTGCACCGCTAAAGGTGAGCGTGATAAGGAGAATTTAATCGCAAGGATAATTCGTGAGGACAAAAGATTGACATAAATGGAAGAGGAGTCTTCGTCACTTGCGCTGCAGATAAAAGCACTGCAGCTAAAACTGGATAAACAAGAAAAATTGTCATCCAATTACCAGAAGGGTAATGATTCCAAAGACAAGCAGAAGAATAATGCCAAGAGTATCAAAGAGCTGGAAAGAAAACATTCTTGTAAGTACTGCAACGAGATTGGTCACTGATATCGGGAATGTGAAAAGCAAATGCAGATGAAGAGAAGAAAGGAAGAAAAATTAATGATTCTGCATCTGCGTATGTATGTGACATTTCAGCTTTCTTCTCAGAAACGACAGATGAGGACAAATCTGTGCGGTTGGCAGACTCGGGTGCAAGCCTGCACATTACTTTCCACCGTGATTTTTTCAGTGAACTCAGGCCAGTTGGTAAGATAAAGTTAGTTCAAATTGCATGTGACATGGTGTAGCAGGTATTGGCACAATATATATTCTTGCGGAAGTGCATGGAAAAAAGGTCAACCTGAAATTGACCAATATTCTATTAGTTCCAGATCTGAAAAGAAATTTATTTTCAGTGGGAGCGATCAATGACAAAAAATTATCATTCCATAGGTACCATCACTGTGAAGTCCAAGAAAGCAGTGGTGCCTTATCAGCGAAAGGGGTGCGTCATGGATCACTGTTCCGAATGCTTTTTGAGGCACAAGTTCTTCCAAAGTGTAATGTTGCAGAAGTTAACTCCCTGAAGCTGTGGTACAAGAAGTTGGGTCACATTAATGCCAGTTCAATTAATGCAACTGAAAAATTTGATGCAGCTAATGGTTTAGTAATCAAAGACAAATCCAATTTTTCCTGTCTAGCGTGTGCTATGGGAAAGCATGCTCACAAACCACACCTATCGAGCAAGAGATCGAAAGCAGATAATCCCGGTGAAAAGATTCATTTGGATGTCTACGGTCCATTTAATATACAGTTACCAGATGGTTCAAAGTATTTCTTATTGTGTAAGAATGAATGCTCGGGATACCACTCTGTATTTTACATGCTTTACAAACATGAAGTGTTTGGAAAGTTGAATGATTATGAAGCTTTTGTGACAAAGCAGACCAGCAACAACAGAAAAATTCTAAGTACAGACAATGGCAGAGAGTACCTGTCAAATGAATCAAATGCTTTTATGAAAAGCAAAGGAATTGTTCATGAGCGTATGTTTATGAGCAGGATGGTTGGGCTGAGCGTGAAATGCGTACCCTCTGTGAAAATGCCAGATCTATATTACTTGCCAGAAACCTTCCAGAAGAATTATGGGCTGAAGCTGTTCAAACAGCTGTGTATGTTTTGAATCGAACCATCTTAAAACAATCTATTGGAACTTGACTTCCTACGAGAGGTGGTTTAATGAAAAACCATAAATAAAACACGTGCGAGTATTTGGTTGTGATACATACACACATACATACATCTATCCAAGTAGACACGCAAGAAGTTTGCTCTAAAGAGCAAGAAAATGATCTTTGTTGGCTATCAGGGATAGTCACGGAATTATCAACTATGGGATCCTAAGATTCGAAAAATACATGTTAGCAATGAGGTAATCTTAAATGAGAGCGATGAATAGGCAGAGCAAGGTTTTCATAAAAATCAGGCGAAACTTGATTTTGGTTATTAAAATCAACCATACCCATAAAATGATGTAAACCCACTACCAGTAGCTCAGGTGTAACTTGACCTTGATCATAAAGGTCAACAAGACTTAGAATCAGCAGTGGAGCTAACACCAGTAGTCCAACAGCAAGCGGCTGAACAAGTAGAACCTCAACTGGAGGAGATTAAATTAGCATCAGGAAGACAACTTCGTTATCAAGAGCTGCTGCGCAGACCAAGTTGCTACAATTTTTCTGCGCTAGTTGTGGATACTGTGCCTACTACTTTTGAAGAGGCTGTCACGATTGCTGAGGCGAAAAAATGTTTATCCGCTATAAATGATGAAATGAGTGCGCTTCAACAAAACGAAACGTGGGAACTTGTGAAATTCCCAGAAAGGAAGCGTGTGAGTGGTTGTAAGTGAGTGTTCAATGAGAAACCAAATTCAAGTGGGGGTCTTAGATACAAGGCCAGACTTGTTACAAAGGAGTTTACCAGGAGATGGTGTCAATTATTTTGAGACTTTTGAACCTGTAGTTCGTTATGAATCAATTCGATTGCTTCTAGCCATCTTAGTGGGAGTAGATCTAGAAATTGCTCAATTTGATGTGAGAACTGCTGTCCTCTATGGTGAATTGAAATATGAGATATATATGTAGCAACCCCTAAAGGGATCAGAGTGTTGGGGAAAATTATCAAAACAAGAATGAAAAATAAAGTTGTGGAAGCTAAAGAGTGAAAAGAAAATAGAGATTCACCTAAGAAAGGCAAGAAGCCTAGTGCCCAAATATGAGATACAAAGTGTAGAGATGGAATGGAAAAGGCTTAAGAAAAGTTTGGTGGGCACTGCAGAAGAGTTATGTTCAAGGACAAGTGATAAGTGATAGGAAGAAGTGTAAGGAGACACCTTGGTGGAAATACAGGGTGAAGGAAGCAGTGGAGGAGAAGAATAAATAATTCAGTAGTCGTTTTAAAAATGTGAATTAGGAAGCAGAGGAAGGATATAGGGAGAAGAAGAAAATATCAAATCGAGTGGTACGGGAAGCTAGGAAATATTGGATGCAAAAATGGACCGAAATGCTGTAAAGGGATGTGTAAGTAAGTAAGTAAGAAGGTGTTATATAGTCAGGTAAGAAACAGGAAGAGAGGGAAAATAATGTAGTAGGATAGATGATGAATGAAGAACTTTGAAGATAAGAGAAGAAGAAAGGGGACTATGGATGAGAGATTTTGAGAAACTTTCAACCCTGAAGAGGAAAACGATGAGAGTGAAACATAGGAGCACGAAGCAATAGAAACAGAGGAGGAAATGGGGTCCCCCGTGAAAAGAGATGGAGAATGCATTAAATAGGACGAAACAAGGGTAAGCACTGGGTGCGGATGAAATGATTGTGAAAATTATAAGATCTGCAGGAACAATTGGAATACTATGACTATACGGGGTGCTGAGAGTCATATGGAAGGAGAACAAGGTACAGGAAGACTGGAAGGAGGGAATTATTATACTGATGTTCAAGAAAGGAGACAGGAGAGGTGTACAAATTATAAGTGAATAAAGCTGATGTGCCACTATACTAAAATATACTGGAAAAGAAAGGAAATGAGAGGAAGGTGGAGAGAGAAACAACATGAATTTAGGGAACAGAAGTATAGAATGGACTTAATATTCGCTGTACGAAAGCTGATGGAAAGATGATATGAATTTGGTAAGTACTTGGTAATGGTATGTATGGATATGGAGAAAAAAAATTGATAGTGTGGATACAAATAAAGTCTGTAAAGTGATAGAAGAGGTTGGAGTAGAAAGAAGAATTATTGTAATGAGGGTGAAGTGTATGTATGAGGAGAGCATGAATTGTGTTAAGATTGATATGGGGTGGATTCTTTGGTTCCTAATATAAAGTGGAGTTTAGAATTATTATTATTATTATTATTATTATTATTATTAAAATGAAACCAATTATGTTTGATAATGACTTGATGGCATGGAAGGAGAAGGAAGAGGAAGTACAAGAACATCTACAAGAATAGAATATGAACGTTAAAGAGTGTGTGTGGATTGAAATGAAATGAAATTTGAAATAAAATTAAGCATTATGGTGAAATGTGAATTGATGGTAATGACAAGGAAGAGGATAAGGCCTAGTAAAGGTACAGTACATAGTTTAAAATATCTTGGAAGCGTGATTGAGGGAAAGGGTGAGCGTAAAGAGAGGCTCTATTAAGAAGAGGGAGGTAGTTGGAGATGTTCTAAATGTGTGTAAGATAACTACTTTGGAGAAAGAAAGTTCCCATGAAGTGTTATAAAAAGCTGTATAGAGCGTACTTAGTACCCATGATCGCATATGCAGCCGAAACATGGACAATGAATGTAAGAGAGACTAGGAAAGTGGAGGCCATGGGAATGAAGTTTGTTAGAAGTATGTTAGCTGTCACGAGGAGAAATAGAATAAGGGATGAAAATATCCAAGAACGAGTGGTAGTACAGGAAGTACATGAGATAGTAAAGAAAGCAAGAATGTGATGGTATGGGTATGTAATGAGGATGAAAAAGAAGGGGATGCCAAAGAAAATTATGAAAACTAAGTATGTAGGGAAAAGACTGCAAGAGAGGCCAGGAAAGAGATGGGAGGGCTAGATAACAGAAGGTGTTCAGGTGAGATGAGAAGAATGGAAGCAATTAAAGGGATAAGACTGGTGGAATGATAGAGGAAGATGGAAGAATATTATTAAAGTGGTCCAGCTCAAGGCTGGAAACAGTTGATCAGGATGATGATGATGATCATTAAATGCACAGCTAAAATATACTTCATTTACTTGATTTTGCCAGATGTTTATGTTGTTCAGCAAAATCCTCGAAGCAGTGTTTTTTAAACTATATAATTAAATATATTATAGAAAAGTATAGTACAGTAGCTTCTTTCGGTTTCCGCGTGGTCTAATGTATTATTCTCGTGTTAAACTAGACTCCCGATGGGGCGTGTCAATTTTTGGGGTGAATTTCAAATTTCTGAAAATTTAAAAATGACTAGTGACAAAGTTATGCAGTTTTTCATCCTAAATCTGAAACTATCTTCAGAAATTACTTAGAGGGGGGCTTAGATCATTCAAGTCACAGTTGTAGTCTGTGGAATTTAAGTAAGATTTATTTGAACAAACTGATAATCTGAATGACACATTTTTCCAAATAATTTCAAAATTACCACACTACTACTGATCAAACTATATTTTTTGCATGCAGAATCAAACTACATGTTCATATACTGCTTAAAAGTGAATCTTGCCTACATCAAAACATAACGAAAATATCTATAAATTAATATTTATTACGAAATGAAAATATACTCTTAGCAACATATCTAGCCACATAACTTAATCGTCTTTTATATGTCATCTATGTAGTTAATTTAATGTTCTTTAACACAGTCCACCAAAGAATCAATATCTTGTTTGCTTCTGTTTTGGCTCATGAGCTCTCTGCTAAATATCTTACCCCTAATTATAATGTTCCCTCCTCTCCTGACTTTAAACGTGACCAGCAGCCTCAGTTGTCATTTATACACACGCCTTTCTATGGGTTGGGTGTGTGATGGCCATTCTGGAACTAACATAGTTCTAGTCAGAAATGCATTTATCTCTAAAGTAGTCGTTTTACAAGTTAGAGGTGGCTCAGAAAATCCAGATCTGCAGTCAAGTAATTTGGTGAGTGTGGTTGCCTTAATTTTGATGGATGGTGTCTTCCTTGATCTCACACTGCTGTCTCCAATATGAGTCTTCTCATCTCCTTCACCTCTAATCTTTAATATTCTCTCCACTGCATCTCTTCTCTCATGTTTCTCTTCGCTGCATAGCATGAATTGTAGAACAGACTCGCTGTAACTATACCAAGCTGACTGGCGGACTGTAGGCATAACTATTTTCCCTACTTCTTCACACTATCCTTTCAACAGCTGCATCTAGAAGAAGAAATGCACGGGGCCTTGTGTACAGTTGCTATTTATTTTGGACCAGTTCACTATATAAACACCAACACATAACTCTACAATCATTCCTAAGTTTTCCAGATTCTTTCCCTTTAAATAATGCTTTGAAACCCAAATTCTCATAAATCTTGGAGCTGTTGATATCAACGGTGCTAGTAGTAAGATCAGGATTTAAATCCAGTTCAGTAGCAGAATCCAGCATCTTTCTTCTGGGTCCTGACCATTTGTTGTTGCTTAATGTCCAGCCATATAAAGCAGTCACCAAGTGCCTCAATGGTAGTTCACCCGTGTGCAGGCTACATACAATTCATACAAGCTTCCTTTGTAACTTCTTCCCAAAATAATGCATCACTCCTTCCTCCCAACCAGTATTAACACTACAGGAATCACCTCCAATAGCTTGAAGAGTTTTGTCTCCTAATCTTTCTATCAACCATACAACCAAATTATCAGCAAATATTTCTGCGTAAGTCTTATCTTTTGTTGGCTTTTCTGAAACAAAATGCCATATTAATTTGCCTCCTGGCTCCATACAAACTGTGTAATGTTCTTCTTTCACCAGACCTGCATATATTTTGCCATTTTCTTCTGCCTTTAACATGAACCTCCTATCATAACGACGACCATCAAAGAAGATGCAACTGATGCCATTCCGTTTCAATTCCTCTTCAGACTGTACAACCATTGTTTTCATGATTCTTGTCTGAGCCCTCTTCAACCTGTTGTGATCAATCAATTTAGCAGTCTCTAAATGAGTGGTGAGTCATACGTCAATCCAGACTGCCACAGAAATATCTGACGTCTCTCTCAGTTCAGTATGATATCTTAAACTGGCCAAGGCTATGTTGGTTGTATACTTATTATTATATTTTGGCCTCTTCCAATTTTGTATGAGCAACAGGGACTTACTCCTTTTGTTCTTCTGCCACGTTATCTAAATCTTCATCCACTTCAAGAACAGATTACTCCAGGTTCTCTTGCACTTCTATTGTTCTTTGTGCAATACTCCTTCACTTTTCTTCTTTTTCCTTCCTTTTTTCTGCCTTTCCATTTGATGATTTAGTTTTTTTTTATCTCAGACTCTCAGGGAGGTCAACTGGTTCAATCTGATGAGATCCAACAATCCCAACTTTCTCTCTTGGACCTTTTATAAAGCCTAATTCAATCACAAGAATCTTCTTCTATCTCCTGCAATTACAAAGTATGTGAATTCCACTGACACAAGAAGAACTGCATCCTTCTTCACTACAACTCTTTATTTTCACTTGCAGGTAAGCAAGTTCACCAGTTTGTCAAGATTATCCATAAATATGTGTTTCTTCCACAGTTTTAATCTCCCCGCGGAAATCTTGTGGGCTTGTTCCCACATGGGTTTGAACTTTGCTTTAATCCTAGCACGGCTATTTACAACAGGTCCGCTGAGTTTGGACTTGATTTACACCACTGATCAAGTAATCCAGTAGTTAGGTCATTGACAAGTTCATAATTGGTGTAATTTCTTCTCTTTTTATCACTGGTGTCGCTTAAATGCAACCCATACTTAATGAGATTTCTGACAGTTGGTAGTTCAGCTACGGATTCAGCTACGGTTCAGCTACCCTGCCTGATCCTACCAAATGATGTAAATGTGTTGAAACTTGCAAGCTTGTTTTAATATTAGCCATTTTTAATAGTAGACTATTTTAGGAAAATGAAATCAATGTGCAATGTGCAATTTTATTAGTGCTAATTAGGTAAATAGCTAATAAAAATTGATAATTGTGGCAGAAAAAGCACGAATATATATAATATATATATAAATATATATAATATATATA
>CABFWB010006867.1:0-10175 GCA_902151455.1 Timema bartmani
ATACATACATACATACATACATACATACATACATACATACATACATACATACATACATACATACATACATAGATATGTATATATACAGATGTTCGGAAACTCAAAAGTTTCGGCGTACAGTTCTGGGAAAGCAAAGCTGCTGTTCAAGCATGCGTGTACAACAAGTTGCATAGGAGTTAGGCGCGTGGGACTGCACACCTCTACATCTTGGAGCAAGGCAGCAGAACATACCACAGTTAATAGTAAACAACACACCAGTCCATCTAGAAATGCGAATACGTTCTGAGGGTCATCATTAACGGTCTTACATCACAGAAAGTGCTTGCCATTAATACATGTGCGCCTAAATCCTATGCAGCTTGTACACGTATGCTTGAAAGCTTTGCTCTTCCGGTGCTGTAAGATGAAACTTTGAACACAATTAGCATGGTTTTCCGGATGTAATTGTATAGGGATTTATTATTACTTTCAGTTCAAACAGGCTATATTCTCAGATTGGGCTAAGAGTTTCCGAACATTCTGTATACCATATGTATAGGTATATACAGGTTGATCCCCTGTTTTTACAAGGATATTTCTCGCAGAACATGGAAAATGAACATGGTGTTTATATGTATGGCAAGACTGTAATGTTGGCCGGGTGTTGTGCAGGCCGTGTGATCTTGAGACATATACTAGGTCTAGCCAGTTGAGTTACAGCATTTGAAAGTGTAAGATGAGTTTTTCACGAACAGAGTGAGTATTCATTTTGGAACATTATTTTAAGGCCAATTCGTACATGGAATGCCAATAATTACTATGCGTAGTTTTCCAGAATCACGCGTGCTGAATAAATCAACAATATGCCGAGCTGATGGCACAAAATATTTCTTTAGGTTGTGTGACTTTTGGATCATCCTGTATAATATATACGCAGGATTTTCACAATTTTTCCAAATATTTCCTGTATTTTCCAGGTTTTCTAGAAGAAATTTGTATTTTTACAGACACTTTAAAGAGTTGTATAATGAGTTTTTTTAAATATAAAGTCATGTAATTGATGTTAAGAATAGGATGATTAGTCCATGATGTATATGTAGTTATTATACCATTTCAATAATTCAGACTGGGTGAAGTTAAAAGACGTGTTTGGTTCATTTTATTATACGAAAATACATAAAAATGTGAAGCTCACAGTTGGATGTCCAAAATCCACAAATATTTTAGTATATGTTTAGTTTTTTTTGAAATTCCCTTTTTTTTCCTGACACAAAAATTCTCTGTGTGTTTTTCCGGCTTTCCTTGATTTTCAGTTGAGTAGCAACCCTAAAACATATATTGTTTATATACATGTACATTTTTTATACAATTCCATTAAGAGATAAGAGGAAAACCTTAAAAATGCTATATGTATGCCAGACTAAACGTGGTTTTAAAAAATAAACAGCATGAAGCATATTAATCCTCTCAAAACTTTAAGTCTATTTTTGTCAACGTATCCATTATTTTTAAAAGTTTGGAAATAGCATTTCTAACACAAATATACAGACAAGTATTTTTTTAATCATAATATGTTCATATATACATATATTTCAAGTAAAGTAGGAATGAATTGACATTGTGTAAAATCAATTAGTATTATATTTCATGATAGTACTACAGATAAGTGGAATGTGTCAGTTTAATTATTTTGTTTCGCTCTGAGTTGTGAAAAGTTTGAATTTTTTTTGTACTTTTTTTTTAGTACTGCGCAAGATAAATAAATAACATCCGAATCTAAAAGTTTTATTTTTCTTTTCCAGCGGGACCAATCTGAATGGCATTCTGGCGAGCAAAAAAACAACAAACATACACATATAACCAGCCTCATCAACAAAACACAACCAATCGATAAAATATGAGAAAACACGAGTGCGCATTAGCAATTATGTTCTGTGCCCGAATAAATAATCGAGAGCCGAAATTACGATTTAATAAAAAAACACGCAAAATATATATATATTATAGAAGCATCTCCCAAAGACGTTACAACTTATTAAAAAATTTGCGTCGCTTACGTGGGCTTACAAGAGGAAAGGGTTGAGTAATTAATTATCAGGGCAGGGTGGATGGTATCAAGAATATATACAAAATAAACAACACAGGCTTCATTAGATAACAGTTTCAGTAAAGTTTCATTTGGTTAGTTAATTTTACAGCAGTGTACCGCTCCGTTTGCAGCAGAACTCGACACAAATAAGTTACGATTATTTTTAACGTTTCAGTTTATTTTTATATTATTTCTGCCCATTTTTAAAAAATTTATTCCTTACACAAAACAGACTATTCAACGAAATATTTCTTTTTTTGTGTGTGTGGTTGAGGGTGAGGGTGGGCTAGGGAGGGGCGACTACGTGACCGTTTGGGCGTCATTTATTATCGGAATGATAATGCAAAATATGAACCCCTTCATTTTTAGCATCAACTCTAGCAGCTTCCATATTTATTAAAAAATAGCTGGTATATGCATGACCTATATATTTTAATAGTGGTACACAAATAATAATTGATTCTAGCCTTTCGCACACAATCACTTAATGTTTTATGAGTGGTGTAAAACTAGCCTATAGTTTGCCATTAACGGGAAAGTCGAGCTCCAATCATGGCTGGATGCATAGTACCGATATTGTTTTACCCTAAATGGTTCCTTATTCTCTCTCATTGCAAATGTGTGTATGTTTTCTATAAATTCTACCTCCTCATCCCTACCCCATTACTTATTAGTGTAGGTAGAGGATAGCCCACACGGATAAAAATAAATGTTAATGACTACACTTAAGTAATTGTATACTAAATATTAGAATAAACTATTTGTTCAATACAATTTAAATAAAGATAAGCCAAAGCTTAGAATCAAATAATTGCACGCTATAGTAAATTTTAAATACTGTGTTGTATGGTTTATAACTAAGTAGGCTACTAGGCAATCTTGACGTTTAGTCCACGTGACCACTGATGAGTTTAGTTAAAATTGGGAGTGAAATATATGTGTTATACTTTATTCTAAAGTATAAACTACAGCTTCATCGGTAAGTGATAGCAAAATTATTTTTGCGAACACATTCAGTTCATCCACAAGATATTCTAATTATTGAAACTATGCCTTGATTTTCTTACGAATCGACACTAGTTGCACCTTTGGAAAATACAAACATAATATTTGTAGTCATCGTTGATGACATTTTAGATTATTATTGTTATTTTATAGCTATTGCTAATCAAAAGTGACATCTGCAGGTGTGGTGATGTCCTATTAGTTTGAAAGAATTAATAAATTATATTAAGATAAAGATTCGAATCTATCTAAATAAGAGTACAAACTAGTTTTTTTTCGAATCATGGAAACTAAACCACAAATTTAAGAAAGGGGTTGAGTTATCTAATCCCGCAAAAAAAGAAAGTTTTCCAATAATTAAAAGTTAAAAAAAAGTAGGGAAAAGGAGAGAGGCAGCGTCAGTGAAGCATTATTAGAATTTCGTCACACGCCACGCAGTAATTTGATGACGCGCCCTAAACACCAATATTAATTAAAAGCTTTATAGAGGAAGGGGGAGGGAACACCATGGTAGTGGTTGACGGTGTAGTGAGGAACGTGAGCGGTCAATGGTTCAATAACAGGCTCATTGATGCAATGTTTGGAGTAAGAGGTGATTTTCGTCACCTCGTCTTACTACCCGTCCGGGCTAGTCGCCTATTCACACAAATAGGATAAGGAATGAGGAAGGTAAACTTACCCGTGATTGTGTGGCGTGTTGTTACCAAAATAAAACCTAACGTTCTTTAAAACAAACATATATTATCAAATATATATAAATCTATTGATCTTTCTCGACTAAAATAAACTCTCAAAATTCCTTGTAGCTTATTATTATGTCTTTCTCATCCTGATTATTAGTTTACATACGCAGATATCTTGGATTGCCAGTATGACTCAATGCACAAGTATTATATATATATATATATATATTATTTCTAGAATATTTTGCGTAAATTAATGATATAGCTTAATTTCAAATTTGCAGACGCTTTAGTGTGAATTTGAGAATTTTAGCGCCTGAGACCGTAATTAAAATGAACTTTAAATATGTACCCCACATTCTTTCACTCCAAGAGATTCTTCAAGAGACGATATATATCAGCTCTGAAGCACCAGTGTATTAACGCTTTTAGCCCCATTCACGGCTAATTTTATTCATAAAAAAATTAAAAACCATAACAGGAATCTTTTTAACCGTGTAAAATAGTATTAATAAAAACTCTTAAATACTTAATTTATACATCCATCAAAACTTCGCCATGAAAGTGTTAATTTACCTAGCTAAAGATTACGTGACATGAAACTATGAGTAAAACCAGTCTCACCAACTTATTTACAAAGTTACTAAATGTTTTGTAGATCAAAAAAACCTTTAAATAACTCTTACAAACAGCACTTGATAAAAGCTTTACTGAAAATGAACCAAACGATTCAAACATAATTATGAAAATTAAAAATGTTTGTAATAATGTTTTCAACTCTCGTGGTGGACTAATAACGCAATGAGAAGGTAAGTAAATATATCTAGGCTCTAATTAATTATGCCTTTAAGATAAATTAGCCCTTAAGATACACATATCGGTGAGCATGCAGGCTAAGGTAACGGCCTTGTCGGTGATGGGTGATAAAGGTTTGAATCCCGGCTGTATGCAGTGAAGATGTTTTTCCGACATTATTTTCTCCACTCACTCTATCTTTACCAAAGTTAATACGGGTACACTTATTTTTAAATTACATTTTCCTCATACCTATTTTACTAGTGTAAATATGCGGCTAGCCCGACATGAGTATTAAGACGCTGCATTTCTTGATTCGGAAGTCAAAACGTATGCTTATTTAATTTTCAATAAGTTTTTTATTTTCAAACCAATCACATAACAAAACAATATAAAATTGTGTCCATAAGAGTTCCACAGAAAGTATTATTAAACATAAAGCATGGGAACTTTTATGTGTGTACATAAAAACGCTGGCAAACTCGCGGTGTCACAAGCCTGATCGCCCGGGCGATATGGATCCCTAAATACCATCATGCCTTGCAGGTAGTATGGACGCCAACTGGCAGGGATAGAGCAGACAGGGCTGATTGGCCAGCTGGTCGAGCCCAGTAAGCGCCCGACAAATAGAATACCTCGCACCAAACGGACGACGAGAAAGTTATTAATCACCAGATGGATTAGAGTCGATCTTAAAATATACAATTACGGGAACATGAGAGTTAGTTGACTTTTACCCGCTTTGATGGCGTAGTTAGCTAATGCGGTAGTCGTGTGGAGCTAGACTGCCGAGGACGGGGAGATCAAGGTTCGAATCTCGGTCGGGTGAACTGGAGGGGGGATGAACTGGAGGGGGGGGGGAGGTTTCCACTCTCCCTCCACGCAAATGTGGGTTTACTTCCTCTAAATTCAACCTTCCCAATTCCTAATCCATTAGTGTAATTAGTAGTCTACTCAAGCGTATAGCCCGAACGGGTAGTAAAACTCGGTGCTAAATAAAATAAAATGGTGACATTTTCGTAGCGATGTTGGGTCTTGTTGTCGGTAATACAGCTTTAGTAAAGTAAGAGCTTCGTAAAGCTGGGTCACAAGGAGGTAAGATAGCGTCATTAGACCCTTTATATCAGGCATGTCGAGTCTTGTGAACCTTGTAATGAACCATCGTGCAGCCTCGAGGAGATACAGCATTCTGGAATGTGGTATTTGGGAATTTGGCATGATCTGGAGATTTTGTGACATGTGTGGTTAGTGTGCTCTTTCTTTGACATTGATCAATTCATAAAAAATGTTGAATTTTCGCGCCAAATATGTGGAATGTGCATTTGCGTGGAAGAGTGACTGTAATTCTAACCCCGAGCTCTTCATCATCGGCAGTTCAGGCTATCGCGAGAATGACGCCTTAGACCAAAGGGCCACCGAAGCTGATATGTTAAATAAAGTTGTTTACTCACGTGAAATGAAACCAAACACACGCGAGGTCTCGGCTTTCAGACAAACATTTTTCAATAAATTATACGATAACTTTGGCATACAATTTAAAGCCCAAAATTATCACCATTGTTGAAACATTAGCACAATTTTTTACTAATAAAAGGTTTCAAATTGTTGGTAGCAAATATAAGGTCAGTCTTAACGTTGTATATAGGCGGCCTACTCTTTTCTTATTGTAATAATAAGTTGGAATTACTTGTACTTAAAATAATTACAATAAAGATTCTTTTTACTTTCTCTCGACACCTTGAAAAGAAAGTATTGCGAACGTCAAAAAATTTGAACTCAAGATTTTGATAAATGTCGACGTTTCATGACACTTTCAAACAACAACAAAAAACAGTTTTCGCAATGCCGTCTGTTTGTACCTTAGGCTGAAGCCGAAACTATTTCACAGATTGGGCTAAAACTTGGTATCTGGTTTGCTCATTAGGTCCCACCGGGAGATTTTTTTAAAGATGTCAAACCCGAAATTTAAGGGAAATTGAAGAGAAAAAAAGACAAAAAATATTTTTTATTGAAATAAGCTTTAACGAGTTTTATTATATTTTACATTTAGACATTGTTTATCATTATAAACAAGATGGAAACTCATTTTTTCATGAAAATAACTTTGAGAGTACTTTACATAGGGGAGATTTTCCAATTTTCATCATTTCTCCGCAATTATTTAAGATAAGAAATAACTTATCATTGTAAAATTGTAGTATACTATTAAAGATAAAATTCCTTTATTTAAAATATAATTTTATAAAACCAATAGTTTCTTAACTATAGGGATTTATATATATTTTTTAAATCAGGTCTTTGAAATTTAATTTGATTTTTACGTTCTTTGGCGGATAAAGATGTTTCTCTTTTCTCAATTTCTCTCTTCTAACAGTCCTCCTAGTTCCTAATGCCATAAAGTAAGTGTGAATATTATTTCATTTATGATCTTTGGTCTAGTGTTTCTACAACAATGTATAGACCTATGATTTCGTTTCACAAAACTTACGAGTTTTTAGTAAATGCCTATTTTAAGATAAAAGAGAAAGTCTATGCAGTGCACCCATTGATTTCTATAATATAACTGGAAGGTATTTTATCCTAACTAAACACACCTATAGGGCAGGATTCTGGTACGAGATAAAGCCTTACAAGCAAGCTTCCTTCAAAAATTATCGTATATATATTAGGCTACATCAACTTATTCAAAGAAAAAACTAACCAGTTTCGAACTTTGTTATGCCCTTCAAAGCTTTTACTAACATATTTATTTAATTTAACCAATAACACATTGATGTATCTTATATATTCAATAAATTAATGAACGATGTCAAAATGCCACATTGCTTTGTATGGGTGTAAGAGAGAAAGAGATACCCGAAAGCTTTCTTCTCTCTTACACAATGATATGCAGACGAGAGCTCGAAACTTTCAGCCACAGATGTCCATCCAGTTATATTATAGAGATAAATGGATGCACCGTACAATTTGTTTTTTATGTCCCTTGTGATGAAACGAGTATGACACGCGTGTTTTAAATAGTCCAAATTATTCTTATTCTGTGACTGTAGAGAAGATATTTTGTTTTTATAAAATAATAATAATAATAATAATACTCTACCGCAGCAGTGATCACGTGGTATAGGTGCCTATCTCGTGATAGGGAGGTAAGGATTCGAATCTAGGTCAGGTGTAGTGAGGGTGGTTTCCCCTAAATGTAGAATTTAATGGAGGGAAAGTGGGAAACGATTTACGGGGTATGGAGTAAACACTCTCAACATCCCTGACCGGGATACAAACCTCAAGATTCCCATCCCCAACGAATCTGATTAGATAAACTTGACATCTATGTTGACTTGACCACCGATGCGGGTGTATTTTTTTTCTATCAGTTTAGATTCGAGGGTAATTATTATGAATGTTGGTGGAGAAGGGGGGTGAGGCATTCCTCCCGACAAGAGAGCGGTAACTAATAGTCGAAGTCAGTGGTCAGATTACTCTTCCCTAGAGATTAATCTTGACGACAAATTGGACTCCCTGGAAATCAGTGAAGCGATTGGTGACCTGCGCTCACGAAGTTGAAGTCGTCACACTTCCGGAGAGTGATTGAGAGCGGCGTGTTGGTTGGAGGAGTTCGTTGCGTGTGTATTCTCGAGTATGTAATGTTATGTACTAGTAAGCTACAGTCATTAATGGTACTAAAGAACAAATAATCCCGTTTAAACAGTGATTTTAGACACAACTTAGCGGTATAATTTAATAAAGCAACGATTTAACATTTGTCAACCGTTTTCAATTAAACTAATATATATATATTAGTTTCATTGAAAAAAGTTATATATATATATATATATATATAAAAAGGGGTGGTCCTTATATGCCCTAATTTTTTTAATTAGAAATTGAAGCGGGTCAACCCTTTAAATTAAGGGTGTCAAACTAGTATGATTATAAGAGCCACAATAAAACCTAAAAATACTATAAGAACCACAATGAAACATAAATAATAAAATGTCACCACGAGAAGTAAAAGTAACTCATTTTAGTGCTTTTTATGTAAAAAAAATTCATTACATAAAATATTAGGACTCCCCCTTAATTTTTTCCCAGTAATATGAAACCTTTTATTCGCCTACCCATCACCGGCCAAACAGACCAAAACGAAAACGACGCCTTTACAAACACTGGTTGTTAGTTTACATAAAAGACAAATAGTGTTACTATTTATTTGATGAACAAAATATTCCAGCTCTCACTTTTTCTGAAACAAACGACCTTCCTCCTCGATTTTGCGTTTTAAAGGTTTCTAAACGAAAATTTTAAGTCAGACAAAATCCAATATATTTATTTAAATTTGAATTCGTTCAAACTACGTTTGTTGCCACTTATTTATATTGCACCTAAAACAATGAGTCTAAATCACACGACGCCTAGCTAAGGCGGACAAATGAGACTGATTTCAATATTTTGTTACCTCTTAACTCTGGAGTAGGAAACTACAAACGAACGATTTCTCTTCACTCTTCACTGGAAGGTCTGACAAACTGCGAGTATCAGAAATACCCGACCAATATTGCCAAGCCCAGCGAACAATAGTGTGCCAGTAGCAAAGCTAGATTTTGCTAGTTTACCCAAAATCATGCAAAATTCCAAGATCTCACACTTTATTTACTAGTACTTTCTAGCATACTTTGTTATTTTTTAATATACCAGCTTGAAGTGTGAAAATACAACACTATCTGTTTTGTTTAAAAGTTCCACGTGTTAGCCTACTCTCAAACTTTACATTGTTAGTAAGTATCATTGTCTTAGATGTTCTCTGCAATGAGCTTGCTGAGTGTATGTTATCAGCTAAGTTTCTCGGAAGGGGGACAAAAATGAGTTTCTCCCTAAAGTGGGTCACTGCTTGCTTCCACTCTCCACTTCCACTCTTGCTACCAATCTCTCTCTACCTCTTTACACCGTACAGTCAAATTTATCAAAAGAAAAGTCGGTCCGAATTGAATGTTGGTCGGTTATAAGCCCAGCGGGCCACACAGAATTATAGATCAGGCCTCAAGTTGGACATGTCTGCTCTAAATAGTTTTTTTTAAATTGTCATCTACGACTCACCATCCGTCCGGGACATCTGAATATATTAACACAAATGAGGTCGGAATGAGCAAGATGTGGATTAAATTAAACGTACCACATTTGCGTGAAAGGAGAACGAAACAAAATTTGAGGAAGAAAACACTTCAGTGTACTGTGCTAGGATTTTAACGTCAACCTTCCTCATCATAATCAAACCAGATAAGAAATGAGTGACACCTTTAGCCTCATGACCATAGAATTATTGGGTGACTAATATTAACTACAAGTCTTAATGATTAATTTTTTAACCTATGTAACCAACGCACGTCCTTGCTTGATGTCTAGTATTAAGCTATAGTCACAATTTTGTTTGATAGGGCGTTAACTATAGAGAGCTACTTTCAATTTACTTTATTTTTACTTTCTCTCTATCTTATAGGTAGAGAAAGTATGGTGATCGTCAAAAAAATCGAAGTCGAGATTTTGATGAATTTTGACGTTTCATGACTTCCTGAATCCGAAAAAGTGGTTTTTGAATTTCCGTCTGTCTGTCTGTCTGTCTGTCTGTCTGT